>JAJJMB010005149.1:3350876-3362483 GCA_023531105.1 Papaver atlanticum | reverse complement strand
CCCCCCCGTGAAACCTTTCTTCAAAGCAAGTGACAACACTGGGGCAGTGATCAGAGATTCCAGGGAGAAGAAATTCAGCTGAGGAATCATGAAAAGCAGGAAGCCACTCAAAGTTAATGAGAACAAGGTCAATTTTAGTCCCAACTTTGTCAACACCAAGTTTTTGATTATTCCAAGTAAAGAAACTGCCAGTAAAAGGAAGATCAAATAAACTTGAATTTTGAGTACAGTTCCAAAAATCAGTAAATTGGGAAGCATGAACATGGGATTTACTTAATCTATCAGAAACCTCTAAAATGGAATTGAAGTCGCCAAGGAGAATCCAAGGAAACCTATTATTTGATGCAAAAGTCTCAATCTCATCCCAAAGAGACCTTCTCATAACAACATCATTATCTCCATAAATGAAAGAAACAACACAAACCTTATTTTTAGGAAAAATAACATGAATAAAAATCGCTTGAGCAGAACAATGAATGAGAGAAACAATGATAACTTCTGGGTTTCTTCCAACCCATATCCTACCGGAAGCATTATTGATGTAGTTATCCAAGAAAGACCAAGAAGCACAAATATTCCTTTTTATTCTAGCAGAATTATTAACTTGAATATGCGTTTCTACTAAACATGCAAGAGACAAATTATTATCATTAATAAAAGAACTAAACTCCCTTTGTTTAAGGGGATCATTCAATCCCCTCATATTCCAGCAAACGAACTTAATCATTAGTAAGGTTAAGGGGGTGAACCTTTTTACTACCCTTACCAGATTTTTTAGAATCTGTTACCTTCAAAGGATTCTTGACACTAGCCTGACTTGGCGGTTTCTGATTGAAGTGAAAACGAACACATCCAATACCCTCATCAGCTAAGCTTGTCTCAACAGGATTAGCAACATAAGCAAAGGTAGAAGTTGAGTCTTTCAAGATATCATTAACCACAGTTTCACTGTTTTTTCCAGAGAGGACATCAAACTTATTCATCATAGTAACTGGAACAGTAACTAGAGCGGAAGAGTTACCCGGGCTAGCAAGAGGTCCCTTAGAGAATTGAACAACCTTCTCCTTGATAGACCCTGACAGAACAATCATTTCTTCATCTATAATAGCTTCCTCCACAGTTGAAGAAACAATTACAAGACTATCCTCCTTTTGATGATTACCAAGTATAGGTCATTTCAGAGTTTTGTTAATCCACACTTCTTTAGGATTCGCAGGAATGTGAACAATAGTTTCGCGGTTAGGCTGAGGTACAACTTCTCTATACACACCTTGCAAGATAATGACCAAAGATGCTACAGAAAGTACATCTGGGGGGTCTCCATGGGTACTCAACTGGAATTTCAATTTTTTTACCACCAATAATAATACGAATCATTGAGGGAAACTCACATGAAGCTTATATTTCCACGCAAACTCGAGCATATCTCATTCTCTGTCTAGAAAGGGTAAATTTAGCTGACATGAGAGGTTTGCCTATAAAGCTGGCAATGATAGCAAGACCTTTAGCATGCCACATATGGATGAGAACTTTGAACAAATTAACCCATACAGGAACTGTTTTCAGTTCAGCAATTTCATTCTCTAATAATGGAGTCCAAGCTCTCACTATGAACAATTGATCGGCAATGTACAAGGATCCATGTTCTAGTGCTGAAATTATATCTTCTTCATTTGCAAATTCAAAAACAAACACAACATCTCCATGAATAGTCATATGAAATTCACCTTTTAATTTGCATGCCTTTTTCACTGCCCGATTCACCAACATGAATGGCAATCTTCTACCAACAAAACAACCAACTACTAACCCTTCACATTTCTTAATGTTATCATTCACATCAACATCTTCAACAACCATAACCCGTTCTCCATTAACGACACTGGAATCACGAAAATCCATAGGGTCTGCAGCCATCGATTCAGCATTCTCCTTACCAAAACAAGAGGACCAATTAATTGAACCAAACTAAGGAGGATCCCAGAAACCCTCCTCCATACTTGAATCGTCAGAGATAACACCAGAAGAACCAGTAAATTTAGAAGAACTAGCTCCACCAAGAGGAGGAAAGTCCTCCACAGAACGAGAACCCAAACAATCCATAAACAAGACGAAAATAAAAGAGGAAAGGGAGTTTAAAATCCACTAATTAGTTGGAGGGCCAATCATCAGATCCTAAACTATCTGAAGAAAGAAAGAAATCGAAGAACAAACTTACCTAGGATCGAAGGAAAAAATCCTTGACTTTAGTCGACGTTAGAAAATCTTCCTCTCTGCTCTCTTGACTTTTTTTTTTTTTTTTAACATTTTTATTTGAAGTTACTAACTGTTAAACATGTACCATTTTAATTTTTGACCAACAGTTCAATTACATCTCTGTATAATTGCGCATCCGGGCAAGTTTGGTGGCAAGTGGCAACCATATAGGTCTGACTCACAAATTCTCTGAATGAAACGAGTTAGATAGATTATATATATCTGACTGGATGGCACTGAATTAGACATTCTACTAATATCTGACTCCAACTCGCGTCAATTTCAGATCTCGATTCAGCAAACAAAAGCGAAAAACTCATCCTACCTAACGATTTGCAGGGGATATGATTTCTAAGGGATTTGAGAATCAAAATCTGTAAAGCCAGTAAAGATACATATATCTAAATAACCTTTAGTTCGGTAAAATCACAATCTCCTTAAATTTCTTGTTTATTTGTTATTCTTTTGTTGTTTCACATTATCATTATCTGATAATTGTTTTGGTTTGATGTTTGGTTTTGTATTCAGATCTAGGTACAGAAGGCAAGAATTTATCTCTAGTAGTAGTAAGGTAATCTAAACCTTTTATTTATTTATTTATTTAATTTGTCTCTTAAGTAAAACCCTAGCTGTTAAATTGTGAAAAGTTAGGTCAATAGCGTGTTTTTGGATGTATGAATCTAACTAAAGAAACATCAGGAATAAGAATTCAGCTTCTTATGTGTTTGATTGTGTAGATACTGGGTTCTCGCATTGGTGTGTCTGAAAAATATGTAAAAAAAATTCTGTTTGTTTTATTTTGCTGTAATTGGTAAAGTATGCTTAATTGTTTGATATGGTTAAAAGGTTATTTAGCATAGAAAATGAATCGATGTTTTTTCTAGGTATGGATAATGATCAGTTGTCGATAAATGGAAATAGTAAGGATGAGGAAGACAGAGAAGAGAAGAATGACGAGGAAGAGAATGATGATGAAGAGTCAAAGAAGAATAATGAGGCAGGAAAGATTACATTCAGGAATGCACCAGAATTCAGGAGAGATTTTATCAATTATTGCTTAGAAGAGGTGAACTATTCAAGGTCTATTGGATCTACGTTGAAGATACCTTCATGGGAGAAGATTGGAGTGAAACTTTCTGAAAAGTATGGGTATCCCATGAAGAACAAAAAGTTGAGGAATCACTGGGACTACCTTAAGAAACAATACATGTCGTGGAACCAGCTTTTATCCTTGCTGGGACACGGTAATGATGATGTAGAAACAACTAATTTCAACTGCCCAAAGGAGCAATGGGATGAGATAAGCAAGGCAAGATCTGGCTCTCAGTTGATATTATAATTGTGCGAGTCTAATGATATTGTATTCTTACTAATTACTCTATGTTTGTTTTTTTGTTAAATTAGAAGGTGAAGAATGCCAATCATTTCAAAGAAAAAGGATTGGAAGATGCTGATCTTTTGAAGTGCCTATTTGGGGATATCAGCTACCCAATTATACAACCTTTAAGAACATCAAATGTACCATTAGCTGTTACATCTGCACCACTAGATACTATTGCTTCAGAAGACTCGGAACAACCAGCAAGGATCACTGACACTGATTGGGAACCATCTTGTCAAGATGTATCGGAGGATACAATGGACACCTCTAATTCACAAGAATTAATGAAAAAAACAAAACGAAGGAGGATCGAGGCTTCATTAAGTGATACAGTTAAGGGGAAAGGTGATGAACAAAAAGAAGTTACCTTGATGGAAAGACAACAAAGTGCCTTGGAAAAGCAAGAAATTATCTTAAAGAAGCTGCAAAAAATCTTGGAGAATCAACTAAGTGTGAAGGAAAAGAAAGAAAGTCTTCCAGTGGATTTTCTTAAGTCACTTGAAAATTTAAAGGATGCGGGGCATATTACTAATGAGGATGCATTGGAAGTTGAATTTAAAGTGTCCGAGCTTAGTGGCTGGCAGAAGTTGTTTGTTAATTTGCCTACTACTGAACGACGAGTTTCTTATGTTAACAAACTATTAGGAAAACAGTAAAGATATGTGAACTTGATGTTGCTGGATTGCGTGTTAGGAATATTTTGATTGATCAGTACAGTGGTCAATTAGATAAGTTTTGATCTACTTGGTGTAAATCATGTCTCCATCTATGAAATCTATTCTCTCTTTAGCTTCACGTGAGATGCAAAGCTGAGACAAATATGCTCAGAGCCTTTTTATTTGTGTTTTTTTTTTTTTGCTTCTCCAGATTTAAAGAGTCTTTAGATCCGAAGGATTCTTAGTTAAGGTATCTGATTATTTGTTAGTTCTAAAAAAATTCAGCAGGAGTTGAGATTTTTGTCCGCAAACAGTAAGGTTAATGACCTGTTGGGGGAACTTATGAATAAATGGTGAAGTAGAATCAAGTGAACACTATTTACAAAAATAATAATCTAGGTACGATGTTTGAAGTTGATTAGTTTTTTTTTCTTGGAGGTGATACAGCTGATCCCTTCACAATGGGATTGTAACGGAAGATGGTTGTTTCTTCCCTTCGCCAGAAAGATGCTTCATAAATATAACCTTATTTGTGGTTAATATTTATTAATTCATTTTGGTATCTCTTGATTTCTTACATTCCTGTGATCTTGTTGCCTGGCAGTTTGTTTCTGCTAAAAAGTTTCCTGCATATTTTTTTTTTTTTTTTTCTGGTTGAGCGAATGAGCATCAAATTTGTAAGGCAGATTCATGAGAATCACAATAAATGGTTCGACTCTTTGCTCATGATCAAGTTTGGTGGGGATTCTGAGCAGAACTCCTAATTTAATCCTGGGTTGCTTCCTTTATATTGAGGTTGTGTGGCAACCTAATGTTCTATGTATTTGAGCTTCTATTCTACTGTTGTGTTTGTTAACGTGGTTGTCACTGTGGTTGTGTCCTCTCAAATTCTCTAAGCTGAGTTATTCTGGAGTATTAATCTAATACTTTTGGTTCCAGATATTATTGGTCAGGCGGTTGCGCCTCATCATGGAGAAGGGAGATGGATGTTGCATCTCCAAAGTGACGATGCTTAATCTAATTGTCATCCTCATCGCCATTTTCTGTTGGATATTTTCAACAAACCCTTAATTTGTAGGCGCTATACAGAGTTTCGGTGATCGAACAGAAACATCGTTTTCCCAACAGACACCATTGTTGGAAGAGATGTCTATTCGCACTGAAAAGGTGGTTGTTGGAGATGAAGAGTCATCTTCAACAGATGTTAAACTCTCTATGAATTGCGCCGTTGTTTTACATTCAAAAATATCATCAAAAACTCTCTCTGTTTTCTCTCTAACAAGCATCATCAGAATCAAAACCTTTGTGTTCTTGGTTGGGTCAAGGTTGTACAAGCTTTGAATCCAACATTGTTGTAGGGCTTCAAGTATCCTGACGGGAATATTCATTGACCTATTTGTACTCGCCAATTCAATTGGGATGGGTCGAATAATTGTCGAAAAGAATCTATTATTAGAGCCTTGAACACAGAGACAACATTCTTTTCTTCACCTTGTTTTAGTGTCAATTTTCCAACATTTTCATCATCTTTATTATTCGTATTTTGTTCGTCATACATCAAAGCAGGAAACCTTATTATAACTTACCTCCAAAAGCTGTCAACACCCTAATCGTTCTAGGTTCAGGTAAATTCATGAATCTACCATCATCTTTTCCATTTTGTGTTTGCTGGAAATTGCTTTCTTCTTTTTGTCTTATCTCTTATCGATATCTTGAATGTGATCACTTTGGGGTATGATAATAATGTAGGCGGTCACACAGCCGAGATGATTAATCTCATCCGTGTGCTTCAAAGGGACAGGTTTAGGTTTACGCCGCGAGTTTATGTAGCAACTTCAACTGATAATATGAGTCTTCGGAAAGCTCAAGTACTGGAAGCCTCTATGGTTGATCAGGTTAGTGATTTTTCTTCCTTTTTTCTGTTTTCCTTATATTTTGTTAGTTGAATCAAATACTTGAGTTTCTATTTTGTCCAAAACTCTTTTGTGTAGATTGTTTTCTTTTTTGTTGAAGCGGTTTGGAATTGCAGGCAGGTCCTGACAAGCTAAAAGAAACAGCTCAGTTCATGCAAATTTACCGAAGCCGAGAAGTAGGTCAATCATATTTAACATCAATAGGGACAACACTAATTGCTTTGGTTCATGCGTTGTTGTTGATGATAAAAATCAGGCCTCAAGTGGTATGATCTCAACTTCACAACCATTAAACGTTTTTTATTATTTCAACAAAAAATGGAAATTATGTTACAGTTTTCAGATATATGCAACTTAGTGAGGCTGTTCTTTCAGATCCTGTGCAACGGCCCCGGGACTTGTTTTCCTCTCCGCGTAATTGCATTCCTATTTAAGGTTAGCCTGATCAACTTTTTTATTCATAGAGCTTTATATTCTGATTTGTAAAGATGAATTTATTCATAGAGCTTTATATTCTGATTTGTAAAGATGAATATCATTTGAGTGAGACCAGGAAAATGAAAAAGTATTTTCATGGTTTTTCTATCATAATTTTTCGAGCTTTGTTTTTGTTTTTTGCTTTTATCGTGAGCAAATGCGATTTCACTTTAAAGGTACTTTGTTTGGCTTTTGGGTGTAGGTACTTGGGATTAGATGGTCATCCATATTTTATGTTGAGAGTATCGCAAGGGTGAAGAGGCTATCTTTGAGCGGCCTTCTTCTCTACAAGCTGCATATCGCTGATCTCGTTTTTGTCCAATGGCCTCACCTACAAAAGAAATATCCCCGAACTCTCTACGTTGGTTGTCTCATGTAGTGGTGGTTGAATGTCTATTGCCCATTAACATGTACTTGTGTCTTACCAGACTTTACTATATTTTTCCTTTCTGTTTCTTTGAGTTAACCATGAAATAATGAGCCTTTATGCAGGATAAAAAAAGAAGAAAATTTGCTGGTTATAGATATCATGGTTGTGAACTCTGCAGTTCTTGACAGTCGCCAAATATTGTTCCTTTCTGTTTCTGTTTACTATATTTTTCCTTTCTGTTTCTTTGTTTACCACAGTTGTGTCCACAGATAATATCGTAGAACTGGGTTTTATTGAATTTGGTCTGTCTATACGTTAATATATGCTTTTGATTTGGTATTTTCTGCAGCGAGTTGTACATCTAGTTAGCTACAAAACCCTATTTATCTGGAACACCTAGAAATCTGACTGCCTCTCTGTGGCTCTGGAACTGAAACATAAAAATGGTTTCTCATCAAGAGACACTCTAAAGGTCAATTTCTTTTTTTCTTTTTTCTTTTGTCCCGGTCTTTTGTGTTTTCTTCCATAAGAAAAAAAGTGAAACGTCAATTGTGAACCGAGGGTTTCATTAGTACTGTCTTTCTGGGGTTTGTCAATGGACCAATTCGGCGATCCCGCGATTCCCGCCATATAAAACTCCACTGCTAGCACTGCAAAGTTATTCGATTTTTTTTTGCTAGAAAAGAAATGATTGTATTGATGAAAAAGAGTTACATAGCAGGAATGAGGAATGTAGGGATATGACTCATCCATTCATCAGAGGTTCTAGACCTTCTGCTAAATTTGGCTGCCTTGTCAGCCAACTCTAAATGATTCCTACGCAAGAATTCAAACTTGACAAAATTAAAACTAGAAGAAATTGTTTTACAGTCTTTTAAGATTGAATTATTATACCAATATTGGTTATTATTGGAATTGATAGAGTCAATGATAGACTTGGCATCACTGACAAAACAGACTTCTCCAGACTTTTAGCTTTTGCCCACTTCACTGCTTCAAACAATGCCAGGCTCTCCGCTTCTTCAGCATTTCTCACATTCCCTGCTTGGAGCTTGCATCCACGAAATGCGCCTGCAATATCATTCCACACCAAACCAATACCAGATAAATTAGAATTCTTGTTGAAGGCAGCATCACTGAAAATAATATGACAGTCATGTGGAAGAGAACTAATGACATTGGTGATGTTTTTATCTTCTACAGGACCAGGCCTATTTGTATCCTGAGAACTGTGATTTCTCAAATACATTTCAGTGTCATTGACTAGCTTAAGAGCTAGTCTGGCTGTAGAGTGATGATTAAGGATTTTCCCCTGGAAAGTGTTGAAGCATCTTTCTTTCCATATACTCCAAGCAATTGAGAGAACAGCTCCTGCTTTCTCCTTCAGATTATCATCAGTTAGCCATTTATGAACCCATTCATGTGTGTTAATGTTTAACGCACAATCCCGTTCAATAATATCTGCATATGGGGTGAGAGACCAAACATCCTTTGAAAACGCACAATGAAGAATAATGTGTTCAGGGGATTCGGTTAATCCAGAATTACACATACTACAAGAGGTATCATGCCCATTGGAATATCTAGCAAGTACTGATTTAGCAGGAAGAATGTTTTCATAGCACTTCCATGCAAAAATCTGAACTTGAGGGAGAATAGATAGATTCCACAAAGATTTATAAATAGGATTGCTACTCTGAGGGTTGTTGATATGAGCATATTGACCAGAGATTAATTTATAAGCCGATTTAACAGTAAACTGACCATTCTTTGTGTGTGGCCAAATAAATCTATCATAGCCTGAAAATGGAATCCTAATTCTAAGGATATTACTAGCATTCTGGTTTGTAAAGAAAGCATTGACTAATTCAGTGTTCCAAGTTTTGTTTTCCTTATCAATAAAAGCAGAAACATAGACTTTAGGATTTGGATTCGCAATAAACTTAGGTTCCACAACATTAGGAATCCAATCATCATCAAAAGCAGAAATGCAATCACCATTTTTAACCTCCCAGATAGAATTGTTTTTGATAACTTCAAGGCCACGACTAATACTTCTCCAAACCCATGAGCATTCTACCTTTTTAACAACATGCATAGGATGACAATTTTTAAAGTATTTACATTTCAAAATAATGACACAAAGTTTATCAGGGTTATGAATAATGTTCCAACCAATTTTGGTCAAAAGAGAAAGATATACATGCTTAAGATTGCGAAAACCTAGACCCCTTGATATTTATGAGTGCAGATTCTTGGCCAACCCCTAAGATAGATACCCCCAGCTTTAGACTTACCCCATCAGAAATCTCTTTGTGCAGACTCCATACAATTAATAATATTATCAGGAATAGTGAATGTGTTCATATGGTAAATAAGTGAGGACTTTAATACATTTTGAACCATCACAGACCTACCTGCTTGATTGAAGTGTTTACCTTTCCATCTGGCTACTCTTTTGTCAAAATGTTCATTTAAATAGTTAAAAGACTCAGACCTAGCTCTAGAAATGAATAAGGGAATTCCTAAGTATTTTTCATTGAGAGTTATCTTCTTAACTTTTAAATCATTTATGAGAGAAACATCCTGATCTGGATGAACATTGCTACTGAAAAACATCCTGATTTATGAAGATTAATCACTTGGCCAGAGGCCATACTAAAGTCATTAATTAAACTCAATAAGTTTGTAGCTTCAGAATGAGAGGCTTTAGCAAAGATGAGCAGGTCATCTGCAAAGAGAAGATGACTGATACTTGGAGAATCCTTAGTGACTTTTAAACCATGTATGAGATGACAATTTTCAGCATGAATAAGATATCTGGAGAAAGATTCCATGACAATGATAAACAGGTATGGAGACAAGGGATCTCCTTGCCTCAGACCCCTAGTTGGTCTATAAGTTTTGCATGGGGACCCATTTAACATTATAGAAATACTAGTGGTACTTACACATTGATTGATTAAGTCACACCAGTGTTCCGAAAATCCAAAAGCTCTAAGAATATCTCTCAGGAAAGACCATTCCACTCTGTCAAAGGCCTTAGACATATCAAGTTTAAGGCCCATGACTCCCCATTTATCTTTTTTCCTTTTTATTTTCATGGTGTGCACCATCTCATGAGCAATTATGACATTATCTTGAATATGTCTCCCAGGACATAAGCAACCTGGAAAGGGCTTATCATTTTACTCAAGAGAGGTTTCATCCTGTTACAATAATCTTTGAAATTATTTTGTAAATAGAATTACACAAAGAAATTGGCCTAAACTCAGTAAGACTATAGGGGTTATTTATTTTCGGAATTAGAGAGAGAAAAGTGTGGTTCATCTCTTTTAAGAGATGCTTGGAATCGAAAAAACTGTTAACAGTTTTCCAAACATCGTCTAATAAGAGATCCAAATTCTCCTTATAGAACCCAGGAGGAAAACCATCGGGCCCTAGGGAAGTCCAGGGAGTTATTTGGTTGATTGTATCCATAATTTATTTCTTAGTGACAGGCCTAAGAAGATTTGTATTATCACTACTTGAAATACAAGAATCAATACAATTAAGAATATCTGGGTTTCTGTAAGGATTAGAAGTTGTTCCAATGGAACTAAAGTGATTTACCAAAAGGGTTTCAAGATCAGCTCTATCATTAACCCACTGCCCATTATCCAATTTGAGAGCATTAATCTGGTTAAAATGCTTTCTTCTATTGGCATAATTATGGTAAAATCTTGTATTCCTGTCAAAGGATTTGAAAAACTCTTGTCTAGATTTTTGAGCATAAAAGTCTTCTTGTACTTTTTGCCAATGTTCTAGATCAAACTCTACTTGTTTAATCAATTCCACATTGTTTGGGGAATGTGGAAGATTATTAAGATCATGGAGTTGATTGTTCAAAGCTTTAACATTATGATCAATATTTCCAAAATGGTTGAGATTCCATAATTTTAGTTCATATTTCATATTTTTCAACCTATTAGTGAACTGAAAAGAGTAGGAGCCTCTAACATCTATAGAGAAAGCATTTTTAATCACTTCTCTCACAGATGGATCACTACCCCAACATTTGAAGTATCTATAGGGCTTACTACCTTGGTGGGACACAGAGTTTGTCTCCAAGATAATGGGTATATGGTCACTGCCTATAGTATCAATATGATGTACAGGTGTACTACCATAATGATGTATCCAATAACCATTATCCAAAGCCCTATCTAATCTTGCATAAATACAATTATCACCAGATTGTCTATTATTCCAGGTGAACTTATTGCCTATATAACCTAGGTCCGAAAGATCAACATTATCCAAGATTGTTTGAATTTTCGGGAATTCACTAACAGTTGGAGAAGTAAATGTAGATCTTTCATAGTCATGCATGGTTATATTGAGGTCACCAATGATAACCCAAGGCAGATTAGCTCTAGCACCAATTTCACTAATGAAATTCCATTGTGTCATCTTTTCTTCAGGGTATACAGAACCATAAAGAAAAGTAACAAGGAATGTTGGCTTGCTTGGGTTATCAGAGAGCATGACATTTATCATCTTATCAGTATAATG
>JAJJMB010005149.1:3311480-3350866 GCA_023531105.1 Papaver atlanticum | reverse complement strand
AGAGATACCACCAACTCTACCAATAGAAGGAAAAACCCAAGAGTTGGGATAATTGAACCTAATAAGATATTGATTCATCTTAGCAGACTCATTTTTAGTTTCACATAGAAAAATCATGTCAGGGTTTTGACCTCTGATCAAATTCCATAGTAAAGTTCTGGTAGAAGGGTTATCGAAACCCTGACAATTCCACGACATAATTCTCATTTTGGAGGGATGAGAATTGGCAAGACTAAGCTTTATTTTACTACCAGAACTATTGTGTTGAGAACAATACAGGTAAATATAATTGGACTGACTAATGACCAAACAAATTAATTGAAATTGATTGACAGTATAACAACAAGTATTCAGGTGATGATTATAAGATAATCTAAACCAATAAAGATAACTAGGAGACTCAAAGGATTGAAACAGAAGGAAATGAATAAATATTCTAGGGATTACTCTAAGGTTATAGGAAACCCTAAAGTTTAAAATCACACACAAATCAATTGAAAGAACAGGTAACGGATAAGATATTGCAGAATTAATAATAGGGTAAATCTTAGACAGAAGAGAAGAGATCGTAAAAACCTGATTTGCCGCACTTGTAGTTTGATCTGTAGCAGGGGGATGGAACACCAGGTTGTTTGATTCTCTTCCTACATTCTCTACATCTTTCATGTTCAAGTCACCACCGCCAAGACTGGTATCCTCGATTTCTGGTTGATCTCCTCTACCATTAACAGTTACAGAAGTGAAATTGCTGCTCATAGAGTTAGGGTTTGAGGAGTTCATGTCTAGAAGAACATAATTATCTTCTAAACCCGAGTCTCTACTTCTCTTATATTTTCTTGGATCTGAATCTTCATCATCCGACCCGACTGACCCGACCGCCCCACCAGTACTACTATTACCCGATTCATTAAGCCCATTATTTTTAGCTGTGCTGTTAAGCATATTTTGAACCATATGTGCATGTTTCGCATAGTAAGGTTCAAATGCTGGCTCTGTCATGCCAAAAATGAATATATTCCAGGCTCGCTCTTCATATAACTCATCATTGTGTGCAATTGTGAAGCATTCAGGATAGATTTTCCTAGGTTGTTTCACGAAATGGTAGCGAGCCCATACTTTCTGATTAGCTTCTGTAAGTAGCCAGTTTCCACTTTTCAATGGTTGACTGAGATCCACTTCAATCTTAGCTGATACAACTCTACCTCGTATAGTGTATCCTTTTGAACCCTCTTCAACTATCTTCCTTCCCATGTCATCACATAATTTGTTAATGATTCCTTCATCCAGATGCTCAAGGTATAGACCTTTTATCATTACAGAAAAGATCTGATGGGTGAAGACATAGTTTTCAAGTGGAATTGAATTATCATAAGGCTTTAGGACCACCAAGTGTTCATGAATGATCCACGGAACATTTTTCATTACATCAACAACATCTTCTGCAGATTTAAATTTGAACACGTACATGTTCCTTCCCATGGTATTAATCTCGACTCTTCTGTGTCTTCTCCATATTATGTTGGCATCTCTCTGGACTTTTTCAAACTCAATATCATCTTTAGATATAATCTTCCCAAGAAGACTGTTGTGCCATTTGTTAGCAGGAGCAGCTATCTCTTCTTCAGAAATCAGACTCCCTCTTGAACGGCTTGGATTGGGTCCCCCCCCCCCCCCCCAGAGTTGATTCATTAAACCTTTTTGTAAAAGCAGCCAATTGAAATCTTGAACTTTGCGACATGATTGTGAAGGTTGAAAAACTATTACTTTCTGAAGAGAAGGAATTTATTTTAGGAGGTGAGGTTTTTCTTCTTAGATATCTAACTATATAAACAAGATTAGGATTAGGGTTTCGACATTTGACTTCAATTTTGAAGATATTCTTTCCTAGAATACAGTATATTGTTGAGATATTCCAGTGATTTTTGTTATGAGAAATCTCACCGAAATGTAGCTTTATTTTAGGAAAGTGGTTTTCAAATTTTGAAATTTCCAGGAATTGCGCCCATTGATGAAAATTGCTACCGAAAGAAGACCCAATTGATTTTGACGATGAACCAGATATGGATGATGAATAAAACTATGATCGATAGTGAAGCCTACCGCTTCATGGATCAAGATGAGCGAGACCACAATGATGGATACCAATATAGTAGATTGACGTCTGTTGTTGATGATGAACATGTCCATATTTCATATATGGGGAACACTACAGTTCCTAATGAGTATAAGAGAATCAAACTGCACCACTGCCCCCTTAAAAGACCACAACCGGTACACTACTTAGATCACAACGTGCTGCAAATCACAAGGATTAGAAACCCATATAACACATAAAAAGGAAGATTAAGGAAAGTAAACAAAATTTTATATAGATTGAAAAAGAGAGAATAAAATCGAACCTATTATCATCTACTCATAAATCAACAAAAGAAAAACAACATTAGATGAAGGAAACAATCAAGAACACATAAAAATCATCACAGCAATCAAATTGAGAACGAAGAACTTTCACCGATTTTTCCTACTGAGAAGACTCAAAAGTCGCCCGATCCTCAGAGCTATAGCTTCCTCTCCCCCGTAATTGAATCTCAAAGTTACTCGATTAGTACTAGGTCCGTTAGCATTATTTACAATCATAATTGGGAATGTTATACAAAAACCTTATATCCTTAAAAACACTACAATATTTTCACCTTACCCCTGAAAACTTATAAGAGATTGGCTCAGGGGCGGAGCAAAGGGTTGACCTGGCTGTAGCCGCCCCCACCCCACCCCCCCGTTAGTTAATTATCCCTAGCAAAAGTAATTTTTAGCAAGTTAGTCCACCACGTCTGGCAAGTTAAGTCTACCAAGTTAGTCCACCAATCATCCGAACAGAGAGTCAGAGAGAGTAATGTAAAGAAATTAGAACTAAAAGTAAAACCAGGGAAGAAAAGTGAGGAAGGTTTAACACTTTATCAGAAGTAGGAGTTCTGTTGTTTTCATGTTTGATTACTCTTGAAACAAATTTCAGACTTAAACCTAATCAAATTGAAGAATGAAGATGCAACAAGTAATGTTCCATTCCCATCTCAATTAAATGTTAGAAAATCAAGAAGTTCCAGTCAGTTTTGAAGCAATGGATACTCGAAATTAACTTGAAGTTGTCAGATAATTCTTCATTGGAACACGACCCTAGATTACGTATTTCAATCATGCAGCACCCAGTTAACAAACATGATGAAGTTAGTCGATCGAGCTTATTTGGTCCAGTTTTTTAGCTGGTAAGAAAATTTAGGGTTTCACAATATCACGTTTTTCCTTCGTCTGTGATCATCTTTGGTGATCATAGATGGGACAGAACCCCCACCGATATCTAGTATTACTGTGTCTGATCCTGGGGATATAAACAAGACATTAGACTCTGACGTTGCTGGTAATAACGATCAGAACAAAACAGCATCATCTGATGCTACTTCAATACCTTCGTTTGCTAGTAACGATGCTGCTGCAAACAAAAGGAAAATCTCCAGTTATTGATCAATCAATAACAACATCTGCTGATGATCAAAACAAGGCTTCAACGTCTATGACTGACACTGTGCAACAAACAAAGAAACCTTTCAGAGACGTTGCTGCAGTGGCTAAAAGGAGGGGTTCTTCGAAGTTACAGCTCGCTTCTTTGTTACTTTCTATCATGTAAACTTGATGCAATTATGGTTTTTTTTTTAATACAATTTTGATTTATCAAAAAATAAATAAATAGAGCTTATTTACAAATGGGGCGTAATAGAACAAGCTTGCTAAGTATCCAGTTACTCGAACAGAGGTTTCCGAAAAAAACATCAGTTGAAGTAATTTCTTTCTGGCCAGTTCATTGCTATCATAGAGATGCAGGTTGCTTCGAGGAATGGCCCGTTCGACAACCATGAAGTAAGGATAGCTGCACTTTCTGCCATACAACGGTAACACTTGTATTTCACACTTGGTTTTCTACGCTTCTTACCATACCAGACTAGCAGAAATATATCTCAGGCGTGAAAGATTTTTTTTTTAGCCCCCCTTCTAAAATCCTGTCTCCGCCACTGGATTGGCTACTATGTTACCTCCCCGAAAAAAGTCGGACCTTGTTCACCTTCAAGCACAAGGCCAACGGTCTTGCTGCAATATGTCTTCCTGCATCATCACGAGTGGTTATACCAATACATTATTTTTTTAAGGGTAAACAGAAGCATCTACATACCAAGCGGAAGGTTAGCACTTGATTCTCATAATTCTGTCATGGGTATTCAAGGCTGGTTTTTATTATTTTCCGTATAGTCTGGACTCTATTTGCCGCATCATAATAGTAGAAATGGTTTCTGCAGTCTTTGCATAGATGGAAATGCTGTCTTACCGTAATGTTTTCTGCTCAGACCGACTCTAGTAGGATTATTATGGGTACATATCCACGATAAATGTGAACATTACCTGGTCAGAATAATCAAAGCCTGGTTTTAATTTTGTAGGGATGGTTATATTTCTTTTCTAACCGAGCCTTGGGTTTTAATGTTGTTATGCAAGTTCTGTGATCTCAAAGCTTTAAACCCATAGGGATAATGGTTCTTTAAGCTATTTTAGTGAGAATGGTAAAGTTCTTGAAACCTAACCCCCTCTGTTTGCACATAGTATCCCCATCTTGCATTGGCTTAAGTTCTAGAATAATGTGCTGCGCCAGTAGTGCATACTACATTGAGACCTGAGGTTAGAGTTCTTCTTCAAGGAAGATTCGCATTAACCAAGAAATGTAGAGAGAAATTAAATGAATATCTCTATAAATTGGTTTAAGATTCCCAAAATCAAATGTAAAATTGACTTACTAAAAATTCTATTAATTTGCTCTTAAAAAATCTTAATACAAACACAGACTTCAGGACCACGTTGTCCACCAGCCACCTCAGTTGGGTATCCCCTAATGTCTTTTTTTTTCTTTTGAATATCTAGCAAAAGGGAGTTAGCTACAGATGGCTAACTATACCAAAAGGACTCAGAAAAGAAAGACCCTAAAAAAAGTTCAAACCTTTACAGATGGTACGGGGAAATAGATCAAAAGTCGATAAAGCAACGAAAAGAGACAGAAGAAGGGCCATTACGAGTATTGCAACTAAGACTGGTGAGTTGATTAACAAGCACATCCTCCACCCTGGGGTTGTGACTGGTTATTGCTTGCATTAGTTGACTTCAAATTCACATCAACCATGTCTTCATTTTTTGTTGAAGAAAGAGTTTCCATTCCTGGCAATGCAGCTGCAATTTTCCTAAAAAGAGCCTGCGGTACAAAGAATTCAAAACTAAGATTTGCAGACAAAAAAACTGTGGATTTAAGCTGTCCAACACAGTGGTGCAACATGGAGTCAAGTTATTGTGGACTTCTTCTCACCCATGTAACACGTTAGTTAGTCAAAATACTAGTATACCCCTTTCATTGTGCACCATATGAATTACGTATCCTGTTTTAGGGTAATCTATTGCAATTTTCCTATCTGATATCAGGATATTTGCGACTAGTTTGAAAGAAGAACAAGTTTGAAGCTTAGGGTCTACCTTTATGTTGAAGCCAGCTTTAGCACTGGTTTCGATAAACATAACATTGAGCTCACGAGCTTTAGCCTCTCCTTCCTCTATTGAGACTTGCCTGTATTACCATCCGTGTAAGATATCAGACATGACCAGAGTCGTCCCTTTGATTGGGTGAGCAATCCAATGGCGTTTTTAAACGTCAAGGAAAATATAACCAAGTTCAATGAATATAAGGTATCACTATTGATTGTTTGAACACGTTCTAGTTAAGTGAGTTCTCTTAACCAAATTCTCCTGAAGCCATGGGCAATCAACTTAATGAATAAACAAAGCAGGAAGCTCAGCATTACCTTTTGTCCACAAGATCTGTCTTGTTTCCAACAAGGACAATAATAACATCACTACCACGCTCAGTTCGAACCTCCTCAATCCACTTTGAAGTGTTTAGGAAAGACTGCCGGCCTAATTGAGAAAAGAAAGAAATTAGGAAAGACAAACCCTCATTTCATGAAGTTTTAGCACCAATTCATCTCACAATTCCCAAACTGCAGTCTTGGAAAAATGAAACCATGCTAACTGTTGCTCTTTCATCAATCGGCAAAAACTAGATGTGAACAGAAGTCTTGTTTAAAGCAAATTTTATGACAAGAAAATAGAAGAACTTCTTACTTGCAACATCATAAACAATGACGGCAACAGAGGAATCCCTGATGTAACTGGGAATGAGACTTCTGAATCTCTCCTGGCCAGCAGTATCCCTGAAATAAGAAACCAACAGTGATGACTTATCATCCCAAAAGTTACACAGTTCTTCAAGACAGGTGTATGAAACTAACATGCTAAACTAAAGCTAGCATGTCAGATCTTAGTGCTTTCGCCTTCTTTAAGAATAAGCAAAAGGAATAAAGACAGACTTATAGGCCCACAATCCTAGATAGCTACAATAAATAGTGACAGTGCTCTCTAACTGTGTGCCACATACTTCAGCGTCATTTTCTTTTCAACACTACTGGCCACCGTATATACCGTGAACGGTAAAACACAACTTTTTTATGCCATTCATCAGACCCTGCAGCACTGCGCTTCGTCAGCATCCTGCTCACAAACTTTCCCCGAGCTTGTAACCTGAGATATTGTTTGGTGTTTCTTAGGTCTATTCCGTATCTGTTGGCCTTGCTTTGTTATAACTAAAACTAATCCCTTGTACCAAACATGAATTTGAAGGTTTTCATCCCATGTGATGTTTTATATCATTGTGGAAGTGTAATGACGAGGATGTATTTCAACTTTACAGAACTGAGGCCTCTTCTCATAGTCTTATGATGCACCAAAGAAGCATCTGTGGTAATGTACAGAGACAGATATGTTTAAGTGGGGTTAAATTTAACTTGTTTTCACAGCCTCAACTGATATCATAAAATGCGATCTCTTCAAAGTTTCACGGTATTATGTTGAAATAAAACCCAATAAGTATTTCGAGCTTAAAGAAAAAGAACTCTATCTTCCAAGTCTAACTATCTACCTATCAATCTATCCATCTTATGACATCTAGGGCAGGCCAAAAAACATGCAGTTGAACTCACAGCAGAAGAGAATGAATGAGAAAATATGAAACATTCTTAGTGAGTATATGCTGCAGACTTTCGTACAAGAAGTATTTTTTTTCCTACTACGCTACAATATAAAAGTATACAAACTTACCAAAGTTGCAGTCGGACTGTTCGATCTTCAAGGTACATTGTCTTAGATAGAAAATCGATACCAATAGTAGCCTGAGCATTAAACAATAACGTATAAGCTTGAAAGCCATAAATGCAGATAATCCAACAGATGGGAAGAAGTACATGAAGATCAACACTTCTAAAGCATGTAAAAATAAACCAAGAGGCAATTACATCATTCAGACTGAGACTCATTCGTATTTAGCATTTGGTTTCAAAGGCTAAAATAGTCAAGCACTCAATTTACAAATACATCTGTGTAAAGATTCCAAACGATCCCCATGAGTCATGTGTGCAAGAATCCCAGACTTCGTGGATGTCAATTTAGTTAAGCATCATGAATCATTATGAAACCAGTGTCTCAAATAAACAAAAGGTTTTAGTATCGCCTGAGACTTTAAATAAACTATAAATGGATCCATCCTACTCAATGAGAATACCAAATTGAGTTGCACAAGGCTGTAAATGAAATTACTCCCAACCATCTGTTTTTGCACAAGAACGCTGTTAATATAAGAGATATTATACTTATAAGTTTTGAAAGGCCAACGGCCCTATAGCAATGGCCACGAATGAAATGGACCAATGTGTAATGAATCAAACGTTGCCACTTCACTATGAGTTTTGAGCAGGTACCTCAGAATCTAATCATGATTTTTAGTGTAAGACACTCATTGAGATAAGGGGATCATACAAAGGTGACCTACTTGGCTACTTCTATTGAGGAGGAAAACATGATTACTGTTGTCCAAGATCTCAAACCAAGCACATGCGTTCTAAATTCTTGAATAATAGTTCTGACATGGTAGGGAAACAAGTAGGTTCCCAACACTTAACATAATTTTGATATTACAAATGCTTCACTCGATAAGCTACAATGGAAGGAAACCACGCCAGGCGCTTCAAATGAGCAGTTTACATATCACGGAACAATTTCAAACCCTAATTAAACGGAAACTCAACTATTGCAAAAATCTTAATTTGGATAGCAAAACAAACATATGACTAATGAAAAAAAGAAAACTCCTTGATTCCATAGTTCAAAAATTATAAGCTTCCAACATAGATCGGCAACAATTATCCAACAAAAACTGCAGTAACTACACGAATCCTCAATATGTATCAAAACAAAATGACGCGGACAGATCACACGTACCTGACAAAACCAAAATTCAATCATACAAATAAACCCTAGATCAAATACAAATTCAACCGAATTCATCACAACCAAACCAGATCCATGATTCTGTACAAAAAACTGATCCGATCTACAGCATTTACAGAAACTAAAAATAAATTTCGCGAATCTATGAAATTCAAAACGGTTTTATACATTACCTGGTATGTATTATCGAATTTATCGTACATAAAACGAGTAATAATACTTGTTTTACCAACAGATTGATCTCCCAAAAACACCAACTTATATTTCGCAAGAGCTGAAACTGGAGCCATTATTATTGATTTATCTTCAAATCAATCAAAACACCAAAAAGGGATCGTCGAACAAACTCGTTTGAGATGGAAGAAATCAAAGTTTTGCTTCTCTCTGTGTAGAAATCAAATTCTTCCTCTCTCGAGATTGAAATTATTTGGGGGATTTTCTAGAGAGAGAAAGAAAATAAGAGAGAGGAAGAATTGAATTGAAGGTTTTTAATGGTTTTTAAAGATCTGCTTTTCTGCGTGTGCATACAGGTCATATTAATTTTGGTTTACCGCACTCCAGCGTGGAAAATAGTTTAGGGACAGACGATACAAAAAATTTTATTTTTTTATTTTTTTGAGAAACAGGGATTGAGGATTGAAAGATTACATTTTCTTTTACTGGGTTCGAAGATGTTGTATGACTTGGGGCCTAGGGTACAAAATTATGGTTTGGATTCGAATATTTGATGTGTTGTCTCATGGTCTTTTTGTTAAGAAAACCTTTAACACTGCAGCAAAACCTCGATAAACAAATAACCTTGTTAAAGGGATGATTTCGGTTCCGACTTGGATAAACAGGTTTAATGAATAACCTCTGTTAGAGCATAGCTCGGTTGGACTTACCAAGCGTTAGTATATCAAGTTTTGTTGTCATATCTTAGTGTGTCAAAACTCATCTAAAGTCGCTTGATTATATACTGGAGTCAACTTCGTTTAGGTTAGACTAGAAAGTCTAGGAATGTTGAGACATACAAGTATTACTCCGAAGACCTGAAGAATGTGAAGAAGAAGCGAACTACAACGACGACATCATCATTCCTCTTGAGGTTAGTAATATTGATTTGAACTGTTTCATTCTTAACGTATATTTCAAGTCGTGCTATATTGAAAACATAACTGCGAAGCTGTATATACTGTACATATTATATAATAATCTAGTGATGTGACATGCTCATATTTGTATGATCATAGTATTAGGGAATTAGACTAAGAAGTATAGCGCTTATCTTTTGAACTTCGTAGATATGACATTGACATAATCTTGTATATAATGTTGTGATTATGTGAATGGGTTATGGTGAAGATTTCTCCTAGGAAACAATGTTTTACATTTGTTTAAAGGAAGTACATTCATGAACTTGTTTTTATAAATCAAAAGGGAAATCGTTAGGCTTATTGGTACGGCTATTCGTTGCAAATCTTTGGATTACCAATATGTGTGAGATGGTAGAACCGATCGTAACTTTGTTATGTATTTTGGTATAACTAATCACAATGCCTGACTTATGATTTGGTATGACTAGTTTTTAGTAATTGGTGTAACCGATCCTAAGTAATCACCATGAGATGGTATGATCGATATTTGTAATTGGTGTGACAAATCCTAGTAACTGGTGTAACCGATCTTAGTAATTGGTGTGACCGATCACAGTGTATTGTGTAATCGATTCTTGTAATTGGTAACTGGTCCTGGTAATTGGTGTAACCGATCCTGGTAACTGGTGTGACCGATCACAAGCAATACCATGGAATATGGTAACCGGTTCTGGTAACTTGTGTGACCGATCAAAAGTATTTCCATATTGAGGTATAACCGATCCTAGTGATTGGTAGAACCGATTGAACCCATGCATGTGATTTGATATTTGATCAATCACATAGTTATCTTGGAATACAGGTCAACCAATTCTAAACTTGTTTGGAAGTGTGGTATAACCGATTCCAAGAATGTAAATCCATGTAAATATGAATAAGGATTTGCAGTGAAAAGATGTCAACATACTTTGAACACGTACAGTAACTCTTATCATTTATTGTTCAAAGATATTCCTTAGTACTCAAGGAGATCCTGTGCCGAAATAAATTGGGAATCTTTTAACTAAGGTTTTTGGTTTTATATGTTTTAATTACCAGCAATTAAATGCATATCTCTAGAGAATAAAAATTAGTAATATGCATTTACTAATTGGAGATTTTTTATTGAGAGATTTCGGAAATTTTGGACAAGCATTTATTGGAATTAGGAAAACCGATTTTGGCATTCATAACATATCTTGAGAATATTTTCGGTTTTGGAAATTCCTTGGCGTCCAAACATCTTTGATCTATAAATACCTAAGTTTGCATTTCTAGCAAACTATCCTAAGAGCCAGGCAAACTTCATTCTTGTTGTTTCTGGTGGAGCCGTCTAATCGGAGAGGAAAGTATCGTAATTAGGTGAAATCTCTTACGACCACTCGTTTAAAGACTTTTGTGGGATCAAGAAGCTCTACGAGTACCGTTGGTGGGAAACTAGATAATTGCAGTGTTATTAGTTTTTGATTGATTTGATTGACTAACGGTTGTTGAAACTATGATTGCACCTAGTTTGTTTGTTCTTGAGAATCTTCTCTTCTGATATAAGATTCACTCAAACTATATCGAAGTATCGACAGGATCTTTAGAACTGTTTGTAGATATAAAGACATCTTGTGATAATCCATTGTTAACAGACTCCGTTCTGTGTGTGATTGATCACAAGAGATTCAAGTGGTGTTGTGCAGGTTTTTATTGAAGATTAAAGAAGATTTGAAGACGAAGAAGATTTCTTATTTAGTTCTCATATCTTTGTGTGTGCACAAACCTTGATCGGCTGGGATCTAACTAGAATCAGATTTATTCGATTTATTAGTTGCGTGAGATCAACATCACTTTATAGTTTCTTGTTGGAATCTATATTGATTGATTGTGAATCTAAACTTAACTACTTTTGTAGTTATTGGATAGATTGATCTAACCAGGCAAAGGAGTTTACTAGATTAAACGGAAGAGCCTTTTCGTATGACTTGGGATATCTTTATCTTGAAAGAATCAAAAGAGTTGTTACCAAACAGATTTGTTGTTCCTAAACTATTTGGAATACGATCCGAAGGAATTGTACCAGTGTGTGACCTTCGAAGTCGGAAGCGCAGGGATACTGAGGAAACTAAGTGAACTAGGGGTAGTTGCTTGGTCTCAACTATACGAAGTTGGTGTAGATTTTGTATAGCGGCTTAATTCTTAGAGTATTCAATTCTGGACTAGGTCCCGGAGGTTTTCTGCACTTGCGGTTTTCCTCGTTAACAAAATCTTGCTGTGTGATTTACTTTTGTTTTCCGCAATTATATTTGTTTATATAATTTAAATTAAATTGCACAAACGTTAACTCCGATATACTTGATAGTGATCCTATATAGTTTGGTTAAGTCCGAACCTATTATCAAGTATCACACTTTGGTAGTCATATTGTCTCAATCTCGTATCCATAGACAATCACACAAAGTGTGAATACCGATTTGTTGTATTGTCTCGACTCTGTCCATAGACGATCACTTTCGGTAAGAGGACTTATAGGTTGAAAACAAAAAGATTGTGGTGTATTTGGGTACCCTCATCTTTTCAATTGGTATCATAGCAGGCAAACACGAAAAGATCTAACAATCTGTGTTTGGTGCGATCCAACCTATAAGAATTGAATCAAATGGGAGATTCAGTTAACGTAGTAGCAGGATTTGACTACTTCAAAGACTCGTGGTAGAAGACACGAATGAAGTATATGATACTATTGTTCCTAAATACGTTAGGAATTGGGATTAAGTCTATGTATGTCTTAAACGTCTTACATAATCCCTCGGTTATCATAGAATTGTATCTCATGGTATTGAATACTAACCGGTTTAGTAACAATGATACAATATTCTATGTGACATGTTTTATCTCGAAAATGCACTAGATTCCACATAAGATTTTTCTATGTATGAACCATGACTATTTAGTTCTTGACAAATCTGGGATCTTAAATATATTTTGGATTGGTTACCTAAATACATATGTACACATTTTCAGATCTAAGAGTGTAAATGTATCGCTGATTAGGATGCGATTTTGGGATCTTTGTAATATTACAAAGAATGATTTTTCAGTTAATAAATCTATTAACAATGGATTGCTTCATACACCCCACAACTATTTTAATGAAGCAAGTGATCTTTTAAAGTATTACCGGACTTATGATTTTAAAGGTATTTTTTATAAATATCTTGTTATGTTCAATGTCGCTTTTGTAAACTCTACTGGAGAATTCTTGAATGAATTTCAAAAATTATCTTTTGGTAATTATAGAGTTAGAAAACACTTGGACATAAATATAGAATTGATCCATAATATAGATCCGGTCCAAGAAAAATCGTTTTTCCAAAAGAAAGACCTAGTTGCGAAATCGGATTTGTTTCCCCACAAATTAAGGTTTCCGATTTTGAAAAGATTTCCTAAAACTAGTTATTTCCGAAATTCAATATCTTCACTCTCTATAAAAGAAGATTATTCGATGTTGTTTTTACAAACATTCTGGGAGAAATTGTTCGGAACCATAACCAGGGTTTATCATATATCAGAAAATATGAGAAAGAGGAAATCAAGAAATAACAAGTCTTCTGATGATTGTGTTAGATACAATGAGATTGATAGGATTAGATTTCCTTACAAATAGAAGATAAGCATGAACTCACTTCTTTTGTTGACAGCTCATGCTTTGAGAAATATAAAACCCTCAAAAGAATAGAGTTTACCGCTGAAAAGAGATTCAATCCAAAACTCCAAGATAATGATTATGTGAAATTTGTTCAAGACCGAAACTGGGGAAATTTGTTTGGTTTTTAAAAATATTCACCTGATTTGGAAAGAATTTTTTATGTTAATATTCACAATATTGATCATAAAAAACTTATTTGTTACTCTTGTTGGTTGTGGAGTTTACTATGTCGATCGTAAGACGATTTCAAATATCATCAAGTACAATGTGGAATGTAATCACATGATTACCGGAGTTCAAATTGAACACGGTACCATTTCAACACGTTTCATTGGGAAAACGATTGACTGGGAAGATGGTAGATTACTAACCAAAGATATACCTTTTTACTTAAGGGTATTCGGAAAACTTGCTATAGCAACTCTATTTGCAAGTACAAGAGATAAGTCGGTTTGGAATAAGGATTTCGCAGAACTTGTCTACTTTCTGCTGAAAGAGGATTCGCAAATCGATCTATGTGGAATCATTATCAATCAAATGATTAAGATATCAGATTTTATTTCATCTCCAAGAATCAAGAGGCATCTCGGTTTTCCATGTATAATTACCAAAATCTGTGAAGTAACATGGGAGATGACTTTGATGACATGAAGAACACTAATGCTGTCTCCAAAAAGACCATAAGTCAAATGATTTAAGGTCAAACCAGGAAACAAACTATTGAAAGAAAATCATAGATTTCTAACAACAAGTCCGAAAATCTTCTGGTTCATCTTAAATTTCTTGGTAGACAACTAGACTGTATTTAGAAATGGTTAGCCTTTGCTGCTCGAAAAAACTCAGAAACTCTGAAAGGTATTCTGAACACTAATGTAGAGTTTTGGAAGAGCGAAGGGAACCAAGAATCGGAAATAGAGAAAGAATGTCAAAAGGGACTTGAAGAAAAGAAGTGTTCTACTTCTTAAAATCTCATCCAAAAATAGACATCAATGTTTTTGATTTACTTCAATTATTGTATAAGGTCTATTTTTGAATAAAACTATCAATATTTATGAATAAAATTATTTCTTTATAATTTTTGTTGTGATAATTACCGATTACATAGCCCGTGAATGAATGTTTATATTTTTGCTATATGTATTCGATTTATGGGATGTCTGATTCAGTTTTCATTAACCTTAATATTCGATCTCATATGATGTGACCCTTATGGTTTGTGTGGCTTTTTTATTTAGCGGGATTAAGTTCTAGCCCATGTTGGTAGGCTTTATCAAAGGATCATAAGGTGTTCCGATTGAAACTCATATGTGAAAACTCACAATATGTTGAATCAATTTATGTTTACATGAGTTGTGTTTAGCATAACATATGTGTTTCGGGTTTTCAACTTTTTCTATTGGCACGCATTAGTTAAAACCGTTTCAACCTTTCTCTGGTAAAGGTTGCTTTTATTATTGTTCTTTTGTTCTTGCGAGAGGATGACAACACACTGGGGGAGAGTTCTTATTTGAACTTGCGCTTAATGATATATCTTTCTGGGGAGAAGAGGCTGCGAAACCTGAGGTAACGAATTTGTTAGTTAATCATTTTCTTGTTTAAGAAAAGCCTGTTTATATTGCATATATTTTGCTTTTGCTTAACAAAATTTCGGTATAATTGATATGTTCCATTGTTGTGTATGGATGTGTGTGTGTATGATTCAATTGTCTCCGGTTAAGAAAAACTGTGTCAATTTATTTGGCTTACTGTTTGGTATCTTCTTTATTGTTGGGTATCAAGTGTTTTTGCTTAACGAAATTCGGTGCAATTGCTGTGCTATAATGTCTATGATTGTTTCAATTACTTCCGGTTAATTGTGCAAGTCAATTTATTTTGGTTTGTATGTGTTGTTTATGGCTTAAAAAAATAGGGATCATTTGTTTAGTCCAATTTGATTCCGGATAAGAGAAACTAAGTTAATTCTGATCTTAGTTAGACTTATCAAATTGGAGGATTCGGTTATTCAAGTTTAATTGAATGTCTTGACAAGAAAAACTAGTTAACTAACCTAGTGTTTGTCTTGTCTAAACGGAAAGGTCTAAGTTATTAAAGCCTGATGAGAGAAATAAAGTTAATTCTGATCTTTATTTTGGTCTTATCGAAACAAGCGGTTGTACATACACAATCGGTTTAACAAGGGAATTAAGTTTCTTAGTCGAATTGTTAAACTATTAGGGAAAATTGCTTCGGGGAATTGTTTCCTTGATAACATATTAAAACTAAATTACTTGTAGTTTCGGTTTTAATATTGGTTATCTAAAGTGGTATGTGAAACCTTCGTGCTTAACTCTTATAGGTTGTTACAAGTCTTTTAGATTTGTAAGATTCTTTCGGTTTGTCCTTTATTTGCTCGAAACTTTGTCATTTTGTGACAAAAAGGGGGAGAGATACATGGAGTAAACAAGTGATTTGTAATCACTAATGAAAGGACAATTGTGCTTAAACGTTATATTTAACGAAAGAGTAAAGCATTGACTAAGGGGGAGAAACATATCATATTGCTGTTGCAGTATTCTGACTACAAAAAGGGGAATAACAAAAATGTTCGGATTGAATATTTACCTAGTGTCAACAACGGTATTTATTGATTGAATATATGCAGGTTATTGTGCTGTTAAAACTTGGAATCAAGCGTATGTAAAATGAATTCTTATGTAATTTGTTTATCTATATGTAATAAGAGTTTTGTCACTAAAATTGACAAAGGAGGAGATTGATAGAGCATAGCTCGGTTGAACTTACCAAGCGTTGGTATGTCAAGTTTGGTTGTCATATTTTAGTGTGTCAAAACTCATCTAAAGTCGTTGATTGTATACTAGAGTCAACTTCGTTTAGGTTAGACTAGAAAGTCTAGGAATGTTGAGACATACAAGTATTACTCCGAAGACCTAAAGAATGTGAAGAAGAAGCGAACTACAACGACGACGTCATCCTTCCTCTTGAGTTTAGTAATATTGGCTTGAACTGTTTTATTCCTAACGTATCTCTCAAGTCGTGCTATATTGAAAACATCACTACGAAGCTGTATATACTGTACATATTGTATAATACTCTAGTGATGTGACATGTTCATATTTGTATGATCATAGTGTTGTGGGAGATAGCCAAACTAACCGCACCACTTGTTAGGGAAATCCAAATAGAATTAACCCACTAGACACTAAATCTTTGGATCGACGTAGAATGAAAGATAGACGATGCAAACACATATTAGAAGCAATAAGTAAAACACACAAGACTTAACGTGGTTCGGAAATATGCCTATATCCACCAAAACGGTTACGACTTTTTATTATTATGGAACCACTAAATAGAGAATTACACACTTAACGACTGATGAATCAATCAACAAACTACGATCCAACATTATGTTGATCATAAACCCTAAAATAACTCTCTTGAACAAAACGATCCAATATTACCGAATAATGTCTAACCAAACAAGATAATACTTATCTCATATAACCGAGATGATCTCCTTCTAAACGATGTCTCTTCCAACACCAACGATGATCTTCCACCATCAACGAACAAGGAGATCTTCTCTTCACTAAATGATGTCTTCCACATCTCCCCAAAACCATAACGATGTACTCTTTCAACACCCGAGAATGTTCCCTCTCTTTCCCTAAAACTCCACCCCAAGAGGTGGGATGGAATCCCTATAAACCTTAGAGAACTACATTGTGTATTCTCTAATTCTCTATTGATTTTCCATTGAGAATTCCATGTCTAAACACATAGCCTAGACCTCCTTATATAGGAGTCACAAACTTGATTCCCAAGTATTAGTCTCCTTGGAAAAGGAAACTCTAACCAACTAGGAAACCTATTTTTATTTAGGTAGCCTATCTAAATATGGAAATCAACCTAAACTAGGAAACCTTGTGTTTCTCTATACTAAGGATTTCTAGTATGTTCCAGAATTTTCCGGAACCTTCCAAAACACCGACAATTATCTAACACATGGTATTAGGAAATTAGACTACGAAGTATAACGCTTATCTTTTGAACTTCGTAGATATGACATCGACATAATCTTTGAAAAAGCGGGGGTCTAACAACGACACCCAATATTTTGCTTAGAAATCTGTATGGACAAACTCCAATATAATTCCAAGAAAATCAACTGGACAGTCAGACTCAATCAATGGAAATATATCCAAGAGTTGTATCTCTGTTTCACAATGTAATCAACAAATCAAACAGATAGAAATCAATGAGCCTGATTATTATGTGAAACAACTTGGACGGTACCAAAGACCAATGTTCAAGTGTCAATCAATATAATCAACAACCAAAGGTTGGATTCTCTAAATGATTAAACTACGCACAACCTGTGATATTTCTATTATATAACAAAATATAATGCGGAAAAGAAATAACACAGACACCAGAAATTTTGTTAACGAGGAAACCTCAAATGCAGAAAAACCTCGGGACCTAGTCCATATTTGAACACCACACTGTATTAAGCTGTTACAGACACTAGCCTACTCCAAGTTAACTTCGGACTTGAATGTAGTTGAGCCCTAACCAATCTCACACTGATCAAGGTACAATTGCGCTTCTTACGTCTCTGAATCCCAGCAGGACTCTACGCACTTGATTCCCTTAGCTGATCTCACCCACAACTAAGAGTTGCTACGACCTAAAGTCGAAGACTTGATAAACAAATCTGTCTCACACAGAAAAGTTTATTGTATAGATAAATATGTTTCCCACAGATAAACCTATGAGTTTTGTTCCGTCTTTTGATAAATCAAGGTGAACAGGAACCAATTGATATACCGGACTTATATTCCCGAAGAACAGCCTAGAAATATCAATCACCTCATAATAATCTTAATCGTATGGTAGCGAAACAAGATATTATGGAATCACAAACGATGAGACGAAGATGTTTGTGACTACTTTATATCTTGCCTACCAGAGATTAAATATCGAGCCAATCTTAGAGAAGATAATACTTAATCACGATAGAAACAGCAAGATCAGATCACACAACTACAGAGAAAATAGTTGGGTCTAGCTTCACAATCCCAATGAAGTCTTTAAGTCGTTAACCTACAGGGTTTCGTGAAAAACCTAAGGTTAAAGGAGAATCGACTCTAGTCACAACTAGTATCACACAAGAGGTGTGGGGATTAGGTTTCCCAGTTGCTAGAGTTCTCCTTTATATAGTCTTCAAATCAGGGTTTGCAATCAATGCTACCTTGGTAACAAAGCATTCAATATTCACCGTTATATGAAAACCTGATTAGACTCAAGCTAATATCTTTTAACCGTTAGATCGAACTTAGCTTGTTACACACAAATGAAATGTACCTTCATTTAGATATGAGTAACCGTACCTAATCGTGTACACCTTGTTGGTTCAACAATAGTTAACCGAAGTTAGCTATATGAACACTTTCATATCAACCTTATTTATCTTAACCATAACTAGTTCAAATGACTCAAATGAAACTAGTTTTAGAGTTGTTCAATTGTTTATATTTTCATAGAAGTATACAAGACACAATTGAAGCAAAATCGATTTTGATTCACTCGAATCAAGTTATGAACATTATATCCACAGTTTGCAAAAGATTGTATTCCTTATTAAATAAATGTATTAGTTCATGAACAAACCGATTTTAGAACATTATCCACTTAGGTATGCGTACCTAAATGGCCGGACTAAGTTTGGGTTTCGCAAGTACGCGAACTGGTTCGCATACCATCCAAACTCAACAGAAACTCACAGACCTGAACCTTACGCCAGTACGCGTACCGGTTTGCATACCAGGTTCCCTGACTTTCTCAAAACAACCAGTACGCATACGGGTATGCATACCATGGTTCCTGGACATGGATTACATATATGCAAGTACGCATACTATGATTAAATCCATTTGTTCTAAACTCTCATTTCAACCATTGAAACATTCTTGGAAGACGGGAATATCTGTCTCACAAAAACTATTAGCTTCAAAGAAATTTTCAAGTGATCGAATGATAAATACGAAACATTCCGAGTTTACATCAAATGACTGTCTCACACAAATCATGTAAGATGTTACCAGGCGATTTTCACATGATCATCTTTTGACTTTTGTCAAGAATATAAGATGAACTTGGTTAAAGCGAGTTAAACTCAGCTCGAAATATCAAATGTGTATAATCGAAGTCTATATAGCTATACGACTTTTGTCTCAAATAAGAGATAGAGTAGATAGACTTTTGAGTGATATATGAGTTCAAGTCTCCACATACCTTTTGTTTATGAAGTTCCACAATCTCCCCTTAGTATTTCTTCGTCTTCAATCGATGAACGCCGTGAAGTCTAAAGCTTAACTACACTTTCTATCCTAATCCGAGACTTAGCTATAAGTATATTAGAAATCAAGGCTTATAGTTTTGGCAACTAAACTTGACAAACAAGCTTGAGATAGCAACGCTTGCGAGTTCGACCGAGCAGTGCTCTAACAATCTCCCCCTTTGTCAATTTTAGTGACAAAACTATCAATACATATGGATTACAAAATAAATAAACTTTGTAGCTTCTCATCCAAATGCTTGATCTCCTTGGTTCTTCAACATTACTCGAAATCTTCGTCACTTCCAAGTACTGCAGTGATTCTGAATGTGTCCACTCAACATCATAGTTGTTGAATATCCGTAGCTATAACAATGAGAAAACAGCTGCTCTCAATCATTGTTATACAATGTCATAGTATTATTACACAACATCAAAGTTCAATTGTATCACAACTTTGACAACAATACTATGGTGATATGTATCACTCCCCCTTAGTCAATACTTCATCTCACATGAAAACCACTCCCCCTTACATAATGATCCGTAAACCATATGTATTTGTAGTATGAACTACACATTAATTCTCTCCCTTTTTGTCAACAAAAATTGGCAAAAGTACGAAAATTAGTGGGATCCTAATGAAATTTCCATAGAGATACTTCATGACCAAAAGAGAACAACATATCAACTTGTTTAGATGCCATCATATAGACGAAACTAAATGCATTCATCAAGGAGTTTATAAAGATACAAGATAACTCCTACAATATTCCACAGCCGCACTCCCCACAAGATTTGGCAATTAAGCATAAGTTCAATTAAGAACTCTCCCCCATATAATGTCATTCCCGAAAGAACAACAAGAGCGACCTTACTTTCACAAAAAAAGAAGGATTTCTGTGGACATTAACAAATCACATGAAACATGAATTTGTATACAAAATACTCAATTAAATCAACCACAAGAGAACCCATGATTAATTTAATCGGAAATGCTCACATAAGAGAACTTATGGAGCTGCACAGTATTTACACAAAGATGTGGATCATGGAAGACCAATACCGCGGAATAAACAAAGATTCATTCTATCTTTCATCACTATTTGAATAGAGACATATAGTAGACTTAATCTTTGTAAACAAAAGTTCATCCTATCTTCCATCAATATTTGCATAATGACATTATAGGCTTAACTTTTGTTTGTCAAAAGTTCATTCAATCCTTTATCAATATTTGCATAATGATATATGAAAGACTTAACTTTTGACATATATGGGACAATCATAGTTCACGGACGCAAACACACATATCCCATAACAAGTTGCAATATATGAAACCATAAAGATTAATACTGCAAAATCATCTTCCAAATAAACTTTAGAATTTAAATAAATAAATCTAAAAACATTGCAAGATGAAAATCATTGGAAATAGCTATGTGTACTCACAATAATGGCTATTCCAAACCCTAGTTATCCTTCTTAAATCACGAGAATAAATTCTCATACAAATTTCCTAGACAAAACAAAAATCAAGTTTCTTTTATAACATCATACCTTTGAAAGGGTCCATCATAAAAGGTATCACCGATGTCCTTGATTTTTTTGACCGTAGAGACTCCATGTTCATGAGTTAGAACATTAACTTTCCGATCAACAATTCAGGCAAGATGCCTAGCTTTGACACAATCTATGATGAGTTTCTTCTGATTCCTGATCAAGATCTTTTGATTATCAAGGATTTTGGTCTGCCCATCAATAAGCTGATTTATTTGCAATTGAAGATTTGCAAATTCGACCCTAGAGTCATTCTGAAAAAGAATTAAATCCTTGACAGATTCTCCAATCCAGGGGTTATACTCTTTCCTTTCAATCATCTTTTTCAAGACCAGTTCTTGAACAGAATCGCATCCTTTCACATCTTCATCCATCTCAAGATTCACAACTTCCTGAGGTCTTGAAGAGTTCTCAATTTTAAAAAAAAAAAAAAAAAAAAGGAAAGAAAAGGAAACATTATATAAATACATATATGCTTTCAAACAACAGAGGAATACCCTTGTTATGGGAACCCTAAAAAGAAAACTCCCAAGCAAGGACACGGACGTTCGTGGACCGGACAAGGAAGGTTAATGGATCAACGTAATCCAAAAAGGAAATATACTTTTTGGTATCTCTTACTTACTTGCATAGCTCAATAATCAAAAGAATCAATTAGAGCATAAAGAGAAGATACATTAAAAACTGGGAGTCAAGAATTAGCTCAACCACTACAAAAAGGTAAATCAAACACGGGACTAATGGTAATATATAGTAGATTTGAGCAACTCTCAAAATCATCCTTGCAACTCTCAAGTTTAGATACAAAGATGAAGTTACCTAGAGTTAGGTGGCAGAGTGAGATGTGATCCCACCATGAATATTGAGAGAGAAAATGTAACTACCATCAGAAGGTTTGATCTTTGTATTCCTTACCTTCCACCTGCTATTTCTTATTCCAGAAGAATTCGACATAGCATTTTTAGAAAATCCATTAGAGGGAACTTTCTGAGGATTAAGTATAGGATCTCTAGAAACCGGTTCCAGAGGATTAGAGGAGAGAGGTCTCCACCATCTAGACTTAGATCTACCAGACTTATTCTCATAAATACTGGGAATGCGTATTTTTGTGGTGTAAGGGTTTGCACCATGAGGAGAAACACGATCCCTATAGAGATTTCGAAATGAGTGACCATTGAATTCCCTTTTATGAGAGTTTTGGCTTTCTGCAGGAATGAACTTCATTGTAGATGTAGTCAGAAAATTTACTCTGTCGACTGTAAAAAGAAGTAGACTTTGAAGATCAGAAATCTGTTTCTTTCTAGCAAAACAATGTTGAACATAGTGATTCTTTTTCCCACAGAAAGAACAGGTTTATGGAAGAGAAACATTGGACGGAACCTTCTTTAAATTTATAGCCATATTAGGAGACTACAAATTATGTAAACACTTCTTTGCAGGAACTTTCTTTGGAGAACTTTTCTTCATTTACCATAATTCTGTCTAAGAATTAGTGAATGACACAGAAGATTTTTTAGTTAAAACAGAGTTTTCCTCTTTCAAGGTTTTGCACTGTTTTTGGGTTAGAAGAAGGGATGCAACCAGTTTCTCCTTTTCAACACGAAGGCTGTTCAGATCAGATGAATGTATCTCGATCAAACGTTTTTCTCTAATTGAACCTTCTTTAACAATATCCTCAAGAACACTAATATTTTCACGCTGCAGGGTAGTTTCTTGAATTAGTTTTTCGATATTGTTAGAGAAGGACTCAATGATACTATAGAGTTCCCGTTCTCGGCCATGAGACTTTTCAAATTCATCAATGAGTTGAGCATGATTTTGAAAATCAATAATATATGTAGATTTTTTTGAAAATCTGGTGAGTTCTATTTCAGCTTCTAACATAGTATCAATTGTCTTTTTTGAGGGAATGTGATCAACATTTGATATAACAAACTTTCTACCTCGGGATTCGGAAGAATCATCTAAGGAGTTATCCTTTGAGGTAAGCCCAAGACAATTGGCATAATTAAAAGCTTTGGAACACATTTTAGTATGCGCAAAGACAAGAGATAAACTTCTGTCCACAGATTCAAATTGCCATAAACACAGACTTATAAGGTCTTAAACGTGTTTTCCTGCTCTGATACCAATTGAAAAAGCGGGGGTCTAACAACCACACCCAATATTTCTCTTAGCAATCTGTATGGAAAAACTCCAATATAATTCCAAGAGAATCAACTAGACAGTCAGCTCGATCAATGGAAATATATCCAAGAGTTGTATCTCTATTTCACAATGTAATCAGCAAATCAAACAGATAGAAATCTGTGAGCCTGATTATTATGTGAAACAACTTGAATGGTACCAAAGACCAATGTTCAAGTGTCAATCAATATAATTAACAACCAAAGGTTGGATTCTCTAATTGATTGAACTACGCATAACCTGTGATATTTCTATTATATAACAAAATATAATGTGGAAAAGAAATAACACAGACGCCGGAAATTTTGTTAACGAGGAAACCTCAAATGTAGAAAAACACCGGGACCTAGTCCAGATTTGAACACCATACTGTATTAAGCCGCTACAGACACTAGCCTACTCCAAGTTAACTTCGGACTGGAATGTAGTTGAGCCCTAACCAATCTCACACTGATCAAGGTACAGTTGCGCTCCTTATGTCTCTGAATCCCAGCAGGACTCTACGCACTTGATTCCCTTAGCTGATCTCACCCACAACTAAGAGTTGCTACGACCCAAAGTCGAAGACTTGATAAACAAATCTGTCTCACACAGAAAAGTCTATTGTATAGATAAATCTGTCTCCCACAGATAAACCTATGAGTTTTGTTCCGTCTTTTGATAAATCAAGGTGAACAGGAACCAATTGATATACCAGACTTATATTCCCGAAGAACATCCTAGAAATATAAATCACCTCTCAATAATCTTAATCGTATGGTGGCGAAACAAGATATTGTGGAATCACAAACGATAAGATGAAGATGTTTGTGACTACTTTTTATCTTTCCTATTGGAGATTAAATATCGAGCCAATCTTAGAGAAGATAGTACTCAATCACGATAGAAACAACAAGATCAAATCATGCAACTACTGAGAAAATAGTTGGGTCTGGCTTCACAATCCCAATGAAGTTTTTCAGTCGTTAACCTACAAGGTTTCGTGAAAAACCTAAGGTTAAAGGAAAATCGACACTAGTTGCAACTAGTATCACACATGAGGTGTGGGGATTAGGTTTCCCAGTTGCTAGAGTTCTCCTTTATATAGTCTTCAAATCAGGGATTGCAATCAATATTACCTTGGTAACAAAGCATTCAATATTCACCGTTAGATGAAAACCTGATTAGACTCAAGCTAATATCTTTCAACCTTTAGATCAAACTTAGCTTGTTACACACAAATGAAATGTACCTTCATTTAGATATGAGTAACCGTACCTAAACGTGTACACCTTGTTGGCTCAACAATAGTTAACCGAAGTTAGCCATATGAACACTTTCATATCAACCTTATTCATCTTAACCATAACTAGTTCAAAGGTTACAGTGGAGCTCATACTATCCGTTTATCTGTGATTGGACTTCTTATCTTTACCAAAAACGTAACCCTTTCTGGTGTTTGAACTTTGATGCTGTGTAATAATACTATGACACTGTGTAACAATGATCGAGAGCTTTTGTTTTCTCATTGTTATGGCTATGGATTTTCAACAACGATGATGCTGAACTTACAACCTTTGGAATCATTGGAGTACTTGGAAGTGACGAAGATTTCGAGTAATGTTGAAGAACCAAGGAGATCATGCATGTGGAAGAGAAGCTGCAAAGTTTATTTTTTGTATTCCATATGTATCGATAGTTTTGTCACTAAAATTGACAAAGGTGGAGATTGTTAGAGCACTACTCGGTCGAACTCGCAAGCGTTGCTATCTCAAGCTTGTTGTCAAGTTTAGTTGCCAAAACTATAAGTCTTGATTTCTAGTCTACTTATAGCTAAGTCTCGGACTAGGATAGAAAGTGTAGTTGAGCTCTAGACTCCACGGCGTTCACCATTCAAAGACGAAGAACTACTCAAGGAACTGGTGGAACTTCATCAACTAAAAGGTATGTGAAGACTTGAACTTATCTATCACTCAAAAAGTCTATCTACTCTATCTCCTATCTTGAGACAAAAGTCGTACTGCTATATAGACTTCGATTATACACATTTGCTATTTCGAGACGAGTTTATCTCGCTTATCTTTTTCTCGAAATATGTGTTGGTAAGCTTTCGCTTTGGCCAAGTTCATCTTTACAAGTGACGAAAGTCATGTTGATTATTTCAATATCTTGAAAATTGCTTTGATGAAAAATAGTGTGTGAGTAACCTCTATTTAACATCCTATAAGAATGTTTCCATGATTGAAATAAAGAGTTTAGAACATGTAACCATCTTTGGATATAAGCATATAATGTGTTCGCGCATTAGTGTATAAGTCCAAAACCGGGAACCAAATGTATGCATACTTGTGTGTGTACTAAATGGTTGATGGAGACTGGGGAAGTATGTGTACCCGTATGCATACTGGCGGAAGTTCACGTCCGTGAATTTCTGCTGAGTTTGGAAATCAAAACCAATTCAATCCGGTTACCTAAGTATGCGTACCCATACGCATACTGGCGGAAATTTCATGTCCGTGAATTTCTGCTGAGTTTGGAAACCAAAACAAACTCAAATCTGGTTACTTAAGTACGCATACCCGTACGCATACTTAAGTGTGTTACTTTCTAAAATTGGTTTATTCGTGAACTCAAATATATATAAACTAAGGAATGCATATTTGCAAACCGTGGCTATAAAGTTCATGAATCGATTCGAGTGAATCAAAAATGATTTTGCTTCGATTGTGTCTTGTATACTTTTATAATATCTAAGAAATTGAACAACTCTCTAACTAGTTCTTTTGAGTCATTTGAACTAGTTAAGATGAAGATGAATATGGTTGATATGAAAGTGCTCATATGGTTAACCATTTGGTTAACTATTGTTGAACCAACTAAGTGTACACGTTTAGGTACGGTTACTCAAACCTAAATGACGTATATTTCATTTGTGTATAACAAGCTAAGTTCGATCTAATGGTTGAAAGATATTAGCTTGAATCTAATCAGGTTTTCATCTAACGGTGAATATTGAATGCTTTGTTACCAAGGTAACTTAGATTGCAAACCCTGATTTGAAGACTATATAAAGGAGAACTCTAGCAACTGGGAAAGTTAATCCCCACACCTCCTGTGTGATACTAGTTGTATAAGCTAGAGTCGATTTTCCTTTAACCTTAGGTTTCTACCGAGACCCTATAGGTTAACGACTTGAAGGCTTCATTGGGATTGTGAAGCCAGGCCCAACTATTTTCTCTGTAGTTGCGTGATTTGATCTTGCTGTTTCTATCGTGATTGAGTGCAATCGTAAGATTGGCTTGAGATTAATTTCTCCGATAGGAAAGATAGAAAAGTAATCATAAACATCTTCGTCTCATCGTTTGTGATTCCACAATATCTTGTTTCGCTAGTCGATTATGATTATTGTGAGGTAATTGATAATTATAGGCTTGTCTTCGGGAATATAAGTCCGGGTTATCGATTAGTTCATGTTCACCTTGATTTATCAAAAGACGGAACAAAACTTGTAGGTATTTCTGTGGGAGACAGATTTATCTATTACTGTAGACTTTTCTGTATGATACAGATTTGTTTATTAAAGTCTTCGAATTTGGGTCGTAGCAATTCTTAGTTGTGGGTGAGATCAGCTAAGGGAATCAAGTACGTAGTATCCTGCTGGGATCAGAGACGTAAGGAGCGCAACTGTACCTTGGATCAGTGTGACATTGATTGGGGTTCAACTACAGTCCAGACCGAAGTTAGTTTGTAGTAAGCTAGTGTCTGTAGCGGCTTAATACAGTGTGTGTTCAATCTGGACTAGGTCCCAGGGTTTTTCTGCATTTGCGGTTTCCTCGTTAACAAAACTTCTGGTGTCTGCGTTATTTCTTTTTAGCATTATATTTTGTTATATAATTGAAATATCACAGGTTGTGCGTTAAATCAATCAATTGGGAAATCCGACCTTTGGTTGTTGATTGAAATTGATTGATACTTGAACATTGGTCTTTGGTACTGTTCAAGTTAATTTCTCTTGTATTCAATTAGACTTGAAGATTTCTATTTGCTTGAGTAAGGATTGAATCGATAAATTGAGGTATAACTCTTTGATATACTTTTTATTAAGATTGAGTCTGACTGTCTAGCTTATTCTCTTAAAAGTATATTGGAGTTGGTCCATACAGATTGCTAAGCGAATTATTGGGTGAGGTTGTTGTACCCCCACTTTTTCAAACCATGATTGTGAATTATTGAGGTATAACTGATCCTAGTGATTGGTAGAACCGATTGAAACCATGCATATGATTTTATATTTTATCAATAATATAGTTATCTTGGAATACAAGCCAACCAATTCTAAACTTGTTTGGAAGTGTGGTATAACCGATTCCAAGAATGTAAATCCTTGTAAATATAAATAAGGATTTACAGTAAAAAGATGTCAACATACTTTGAACATGTACAGTAACTCTTATCATTTATTGTTTAAAGATATTCCTTAGTACTCAAGGAGATCCTGTGCCGAAATAAATTAGGAATCTTTTAATTAAGGTTTTTGGTTTTATATGCTTTAATTACTAGCAATTAAATGCATATTTCTAGAGAGTAATGTGCATTTACGAATTGGAGATTTTCTATTGAGAGATTTGGGAAATTTTGGACAAGCATTTATTGGAATTAGGAAAACCGATTTTGGCATTCATTGCATATCTTGAAAATATTTTCGGTTTTGGAAATTCCTGGGCGTCCAAACATCCTTGATCTATAAATACCTAAGTTTGCATTTCTAGTAAACTATCCTAAGAGCCAGGCAAACTTCATTCTTGTTGTTTCTGGTGTGTTAGAGCATAGCTCGGTTGAACCCACCAAGCGTTGGTATGTCAAGTTTGGTTGTCATATTTTAGTGAACCAAAACTCATTTAAAGAGTCGCTTGATTATATATGCTAGAGTCAACTTCGTATAGGTTAGCTTGAAAATATTAGGATATGAGACATTACAAGTATTAAGTGAAGACTTGAAGAATGTGAAGAAGTAAGGAGCTACAACGACGACATCATCCTTCCACTTGAGGTTAGTAATATTTGACTTGAACTGTTTCATTCCCTAACATATCTTTCAAGTCATGCATATTGAAAACATAACTGCGAAGCTATGAATGATTATATTCTAGTTAGACATAGTATTAAGGAATACAATACGAAGTATAATGCTTATCTTTTGAAATTCGTATATAAGATATCGACATAATCGTTTGAATGCTATTGTGATTATGTATGGGTATGAGGTGAAGATTTCATCCTAGGAAACAATGTTTTACATTTGTTTAAAGGAAGTACAATTCATAAACTTGTTTTATGAATCAAAAGGGAAATCGTTAGGCTTATTGGTATTGTTATTCATTGCAAATCTTTTGAACTACCAATACGTGTGTTTAGTATAACCGCTCATGACTTGTTTATGTTCTTGGTAAAACTATTCACAAGGCCTGACTTTTTTATTGGTATGACTTTTATTAGTGAAACCGATCTTAAGTAATCACCTGAGATGGTATGATCGATTTGTTGTAATTGGTATGACCAACTCTAGTCATTGGGGAACCGATCCTAGTAAGAGGTGCAACCTATCACAAAATGGGAATCGATCCTTGTAAGAGGTGCAGCAAGTTTCTAGTTATTGGGAACCGATCCTATGAACATGTGCAACACGTTTTTAGATATTGGGAACCGATCCTATGGACATGTGCACCAAATACAAGTTAGATACCATATATATATGGGAACCGATCCTAGTACCCAGTCAACCAAGTTTTGGTAACTAGCGTGACTAATTCTAGTACCCACATGGAGGTAGAACCGAAACTTGTTTTGGTAGAACCGTTAAACCCATGTTTGGTGATTTGATAGGATAATCAATCACATAGTTCTTGGAAGTCAGATGAACCAATTCTAAACTTGTTTGGAAGTGTGGCAAATCGGTTCCAAGATTGTAAGTATAAAAAAGGACTTACAAAGTAAAGATGTCGACATACTTTGAACATGTGCAGTAACGCTTATCTTTTATTGTTCAAAGATATTCCATAATAGCTAAAGGAGAATCCCGGATCGAAAATAAATTGAGAATCTTTTAATTAAGGTTTTTAATTTTATAATTGGAAAATAAAAATTAGTAATGTGCATTTACTAATTGGAGATTTTCTAGTGAGATTTCGGTCAATATTTGGACAAAGCATTTCCAGGAATTATGGAAACCGAATTTGGAAATACATTGCATATCTTGAGAATATTTTCGGTTTTGGAAATTCCTTGGTGTCCAAACTTCCTTGGTCTATAAATATTGAAGTTTGCATTTCGAGCAAACTAATCCTCAGAGCCATCAAAACTACCTAGTTGTATTGTTACTGGTGGAGCCGCCTATTCGGAGAGGAAAGTAACCTAATTAGGCGAAATCTTTTACGGCCGCTCGGTTTAAAGACTTCTTTGGGGTTGAGAAGCTCTATTAGTACCGTTGGTGGGAAACTAGATAATTGCAGTTTATTATTAGTTTTCGATTGATTTGATTGACTAACGGTTGTTGAACTTTGATTGCACCTAGTTTGTGTATGCTTGAGAATCTTCTCTTCTGATATAAGATTCACTCAAACTAGATCGAAGTTTCGACAAGGATCTTTAGACTGTTTGTAGATCTAAAGACGTCTTGTGATAATCCATTGTTAACAGACTCCGTTCTGTGTGTGATTGATCACAAGAGATTCAAGTTGATTGTGTGCAGGTGTTTATTGAAAATCTAAGAAGATTTGAAGACGAAGAAGATTTATGATTTGGGTTCATAATCTTTGGTATGCACAATACTTGTTTCGGGTAAAGAGGATCCAACTATAATCGGTTTATCCTTGTTATAGATTGGATTGATTAGTTGAGTAGATCGGCATCAATACAATTCTTTGTGATTCAAAGTATTTATTGCAAAATCTTGACAATTACTTTGGTAGTTGTTATTGGATAGATCTAAGGACCTGACAAAGGAGTTTATTGGGATAAACGGAAGAGCCTTTTGTCGAACTCATATCACTTGATTGAAAATAGTTGTTACCAAACATATTTGTTGTTCCTTTACTGTTTGGAATACGAACCAAAGGAATTGGTCCAAGTGCGTGACATATTGCAAGTTGGAGGAACATGGATACAGACGGAACTAGGTGAACTATAGGTTTAGTTGTTTGGTCTCAACTATACGAAGTTGGTTTAGATTTTGTATAGCGGCTTAATCCTGAGAGTATTCAATTCTGGACAAGGTCCCGGGGTTTTTCTGCATTTGCGATTTCCTCGTTAACAAAATCTTGCTGTGTCTTTTACTTTTCTATTTCCGCAATTATAATTGTTTATTATAATTAGAAGTAAAATACACAAACGTTAATTCCTATTTACTTGATAGCAATCCTATTGTGTTTGGTTAAGTCCGAACCTTTTATCAAGTAAACATACTTCGTTGTTATATTGTCTCGATCTCGTATCCATAGACGATCACACAAGTTATCTTGTTGTATTGTCTCGATCTCGTATCCATAGACGATCACACAAAGTGTGAACCGATTAGTTGTATTATCTCGACTCAGTCCATAGACAATCACTTTCGAAGAAAGGACTTATAGGTGGAAAAGTTTTAGATTGAGGTATTATTTTGGTATCCCCGTCTTTTCATTTTGGTAGCAGAGCAGGCAAACACGAAAAGATCTAACAATCTGTGTTTGGTGCGATCCAACCTATAAGAATTGAATCTAATGGATGATTCGGTTAACGTAAAGCAAGACATCAAGAGTTTTGAATTAACACTTGATGATGGCATCTATGATTCAATATCTGAAGAAATCATCTCAAGAGATTCTACTAGACAAGGCTAACATTGGTCTTTGGTACCGTCCAAGTTGTTTCACATAATAATCAGGCTCACGGATTCCTATATGTTTGATTTGTTGATTACATTGTGAAACAGAGATACAACTCTTGGATATATTTCCATTGATTGAGTCTGACTGTCTAGTTGATTCTCTTTGAATTATATTGGAGTTGTCCATACAGATTGCTAAGCGAAATATTGGGTGTGGTTGTTAGACCCCCGCTTTTTCAATTGTTATCAGAGAAGGCAAACACGTTTAAGACCTCATAAGTCTGTGTTTGTAGCGACCTGACTCTATGGACAGTAATGTATCAATAAACGCTTCACCAGGATTTAACTCTGATCCTAGAGAATGTTCTAAAAAGGTTGTTATTCTCCAGAAAAAGTTGGATGAACAAATCCGGATCAATTTTGATCTTATTGCAGAAATTGCAAAGCATAAGGATTTGAAGTCTGTCAAAGTTCCTTCAATGGATTTGAATAACTCCTTTAATTCTTCTTTGAAGAATTGTCGCAAGTCAGGAGATAAGTGAGGTTTAGGCTTTGTGAAACCTGATGGGACTCAGAACCACTCTGATAGGATCAAAGATGTTGGTTCATGCATGTTCTGTGATTCCCACAATCATTTTCAACATACATGTACATCCTTTAGGAAAAGTGTAAAAGTTTCGAGTAATCTTCGAAAGAAAGCTGAACAACTGTTTACTTCTCTAAAAGGGTGTACACATCTAACAAAAAATCCCAAACGGGATAGTAGTGTTAGTATGGGAGCTTTTGCTCTAAAATCAACATCGCCCTTCAATGGTTTCTTGACAGTGGATGTAGCCGACATATGACAGGTGATCTCTCGTGGTTTGTGAAGTCAAGTGACTATGAAGGTGGTCCTGTAACTTTCGGAGATGGGAGTTGTTGCTGCATAAGCAAGAAGGGGACGATCAAACTTCATGGAGTTCCTAAAATCCATGATGTAGTATATGTTAAAGGTATGACTGCAAATCTTCTTTCTATTAGTCAAATTTGTGACAAAGACCATAAAGTTGTCTTCAATGCGAATGGATGTGACATTGTGGACAAAACTGGAAAGGTAATTTTTCAGGGAACTCGTGGTAAAAATAACTGTTATCTTCTTGATACTCAGTTCAGTAACTATTGCAATTTGACTAAGGTGGAATCTACACATCTTTGGCATGAGCGTTTTGGTCACATCAATTATCGCCTTCTAACTAAGATCATCATTAATAAAGAACTTGTTAGAGGCGTTCCCAAAATCAATGCAAAGATTGATGGTGCCTGTCAAAAGGGTAAACAAACGAAAGTTCACCATAAATCATCTCGAGACATTCTCACTAAAGCTCCACTTGATTTAATTCATATGGATCTCTTCGGACCTATTCAACAACCTACTATTGCTGGTAAGAAGTATGCTTTAGTTATGGTAGATGATTACACCAGATTCACTTGGGTGGCATTTTTAGCTCATAAGAATGAAACCCTTGATGAATTCAAGATTTTTTTTAATAGAATCCATAATGAAGAAGGTCGCAAACTAAAGAAAATTAGAAGAGACCGTGGAACTGAATTCAAAGACACCAAGGTGTTTGAATTTTATGACAAACTTGGGATTATTCAACAATACTCACCACCTATTACTCCTCAAGCTAATGGAGTTGCAGAAAGAAAGAATATGAGCATTCAGGAAATGGCCAGGGTAATGCTCCATAACAAAAACTTACCTTTAAGATTTTGGGGAGAAGCTGTTTTCACAGCATGCTATTTGATCAACCGTGTCTACCTACGGTCAAAAACCCTAAACACTCCTTATGAGTTGTGCTACTATAGGAAACCCGACTTATATTATCTCAGAGTGTTCGGAAGTAAGTGCTACATTCTGAAAGATCGAGAACAGAGAGGGAAATTTGATACTAAAAACGATGAAGGTATCTTTCTTGGCTATGCTTCTGATAGTCGTGGTTTTAGAGTTTTTAATCTCAGAACCCAGGTCATGATGGAATCTGCCAATGTCATCATTGATGATGTAAGTAATTTTCATCATGATGATCCTCCTGCTGAATTGCCTCCAACTGAGACAATTGAGAAAGTCAAAGAAATCCCAGAATTAGTTGAAGTTGTCCCAACGGTTACTGATCCTGATACTTCTAGTGACGAGGAGAAGAACACTGATCAGGCTACTCCTGTTGAACAAGAACGTGTCCCTCCATGACACCTCTGGGTTCAAAGGAATCATGATCCCAACAGTATTATTGGAGGAAGAGATTCTACTGCTAAGACAAGAGAACAACTTTAAAATATTTGCAATTTTGGTTGTTATCTTTCACAAGTAGAACCGAGAAATATTGATGAAGCTCTTAGCGATCCCTTTTGGGTAAATGCAATGCATGAAGAGTTAAATCAATTTCAAAGACAAGATGTATGGGAGCTAGTACCTTGTCCCTCCAATATCAATATTGTTGGTACCAAATGGATATTCAAGAACAAGCATGATGAATTTGGCACAATTGTCAGAAATAAAGCTAGACTTGTCGCTCAAGGATATTCACAGATTGAAGGTATCGAATTTGACGAAACCTTTGCTCCTGTGGAACGCCTTGAGTCCATTCAGTTGTTATTAGCTCATGCTTGTTTTCTTAAGGTTAAGTTGTTTCAAATGGACATAAAATCCGCGTTCCTAAACGGAAATTTAAAGGAAGAGGTCTATGTCGCTCAACCTAAGGGTTTTGAAAATTCTGATTTCCCATATCATGTCCTTAAGCTCAAAAAGGCATTATATGGGTTAAAACAAACACCTCGTGTCTGGTTCGAAAAACTAACTACTTCCCTTCTTAGGAAAGGTTTTTCGAGAGGCGGAGCTGATAAAACCTTGTTTACCAAATGGAGAGGGAAAGATGTTGTCATTGCTTAAGTATATGTAGATGATATCATCTATGGATCAACTTCTGAGAAACTTGCAAAAGATTTTCAAGTCTCTCTTGGCAAGGAATTTGAAATGAGCAATGTTGGTGAATTAAAGTTCTTTTTAGGATCAACATAAGGATGAAATTTACTTATCTCAAGAAGAAAAATATGCCAAGGATCTTGTATCAAGGTTCGATCTTGATAAGTCAACTCCAAAACTGACGCCTATGCCCACTACTGGTAAACTACATCGAGATGATAAAGAAGTAAATGTGGATCAAAAACTTTATCGATCTATCATTGGAAGCCTTTTATATCTTACAACTAGTAGACCTGATATTGATTTTAGTGTTGGTTGTTGTGCTAGATTTCAGGCTAATCCAAAGGAATCTCATCTTGCAGCTGCAAAGAGGATCATACGATATATTCAACACACTAGCGGGTATGGTCTATCTTATACTTTTGATACTAAAACTGATCTTACTGCCTATTCAGATGCAGATTGGGCAGGATGCGTAGAAGACAGAAAAAGTACTTTGGGGGGATTTTACTATGTTGGGTTAAATCTTGTGGCTTGGCATAGCAAGAAACAAAACTCACAATCCATGTCTACATGCGAAGCAAAATACATTGCTGCAGGTTCGTGTTGTACTCAACTTCTATGGATGAAACAAATGCTTGCTGATTATGAAATTGACTCTGGAATAATGAAGATATTTTGTGACAACTCAAGTGTGATTCGCATCATTGAGAATCCGGTTGAGCACTCAAGAACTAAGCACATTGATATAAGATATCATTTTATTAGAGATCTCTATGAAAATGGTATCATCAATATGGAATTTGTGCCTTCAGAACAACAATTGGCTGATATCCTCACCAAACCTTTAGACACTGGTACGTTTCAACACTTACGACAGTCTATAGGTGTTGTTTTGGTTCTTTAGTACTCTATCCTTTTTTTCCCTGGACTCATTCATATCTTTTGGGAATTCAAGTCTTAGAACGCTAGTGTAGTGTTATTTCAATTTCGTATTTGTTTTTACGTAGATAACAATTCTGTATCAAAGAATTCTTTTAAATCGTTCTTTTCTTGTGAAAGTAAGGTCGCTCTTGTTGTTCCTTTGGGAATGACACTTTATGGGGGAGAGTTCTTATTTGAACTTGTGCTTAATTGTCATATCTTTGCGGGGAGTGCGGTTGTGGAATATTATAGGGGTTATCTTGTATCTTTATAAACTCCTTGATGAATGCATTTAGCTTCGGCTATATGATTGCATCTAAACAAAGTTGATATGTGGTTCTCTTTTGGTCATGAAGTATCTCTATGGAAATTTCATTAGGATCCCACTAGTTTTCGTACCTTTGCAAATTTAAATTGACAAAAAGGGGGAGAAATAATGTGTAGTTCACACTACAAATTCATATGGTTTACGGATCATTATGTAAGGGGGAGTAGTTTTCATGTGAGATGAAGTATTGACTAAGGGGGAGTGAAACATATCACCATAGTATTGTTGTCAAAGTTGTGATACAATTGAACTTTGATGCTGTGTAATAATACTATGACACTGTATAACAATGATTGAGAGTTATTGTTTTCTCATTGTTTTAGCTACGGATCTTCAACAACGATGATGCTGAGTTGAAAACATTTAGAATCATTGGAGTACTTGGAAGTGACGAAGATTTCGAGTAATGTTGAAGAACCAAGGAGATCAAGTATTTGGATGAGAAGCTACAAAGTTTATTTATTTTGTAATCCATATGTATTGATAGTTTTGTCATTAAAATTGACAAAGGGGGAGATTGTTAGAGCACTGCTCGGTCGAACTCGCAAGCGTTGTTATCTCAAGCTTTTTTGTCAAGTTTAGTTGCCAAAACTATAAGTCTTGATTTCTAATCTACTTATAACTAAGTCTTGGATTAGGATAGTAAGTATAGTTGAGCTTTAGACTTCACGGCGTTCATCGAATGAAGACAAAGAACTACTCAAGGGAACTTGTGGAACTTCATCAACAAAAGGTATGTGGAGACTTGAACTCATCTATCACTCAAAAGTCTATCTACTCTATCTCCTATTTGAGACAAAAAGTCGTATTGCTATATAGACTTCAATTATACACATTTGGTATTTCGAGCCGAGTTTATCTCGCTTATCTATTTCTTGAAATATGTGTTGGTAAGCTTTCGCTTTAACTAAGTTCATCTTTTAATCTTGACGAAAGTCAAAATATGATCATGTGAAAATCTCCTTGTAACATCTTATATGATTTGTGTGAGACAGTAATTTGATGTAGACTCAGAATATTTCGTATTGGTCATTCGATCACTTGAAAATTGCTTCGAAACTAATAGTTTGTGTGAGACAGCTATTGTCGTCTTCCAAGAATGTTTCAATGATTGAAATGAGGGTTTAGAACATGTAACCATGATTGGATATAAACATAGTGTGTATTCACATTTGTGTAAAGTCCAAAACCGGGAACCATGGTATGCGTACCCGTACGCGTACTGGTTGGTTGTTGGAAGTCCGGGAACTAAGTATGTGTACCCGTACGCGTACTGGCGGAAGTTCAAGTCCCGTGAATTTCTGCTGGAGTTTGGAAGTGTAAAGTGGTATACGTACCTGTACGCGTACTGGCGTAACCACACTCGGTTCGGCTACTTAGGTATGCGTACCCGTTTGCATACTTAAGTAGGTTATGTTCTAAAATAAGTTTGTTCATGAACTAATACATTTATATAATAAGGAATGCAATCTTTTGCAAAACGTGGCTATGATGTTCATGAAATGATTCGAGTGAATTAAAATCGATTTTGCTTCAATTGTGTCTTATATACTTCTATGAGAATATAAACAATTGAACAACTCTCTAACTAGTTTCATTTGAGTCATTTGAACTAGTTATGATAAAGATGAATAAGGTTGATATGAAAGTGCTCATATGGCTAACCTCGGTTAACTATTGTTGAACCAACTAAGTGTACACATTTAGGTACGGTTACCTTTAATAATCTGAAGCAGCTCCGGGATGAAATCATTAATATCAATCTCAAAAAAATCAGTCGAGGGATGGATAACAGCTAACGAATCAGCTGCTCAATTGGTTTCTCTATAGAAATGTCCAACTCTGGGTTTCCTAAAATTCTGTCTCAACTGACAAATTCTCTTCTATAGCTTCAAAATCTCCCGGCCACTTTTAGGGGTTTTGCTAGTCATCAAATTATAAACAAGCATCGAATCAGCATTGAGGTGAACAAAAATCTGATTTTTCTGGATGGCCAACTTCATAGCAAGCTCAGCACCTTTTAGTTCTAGAGATAAAACAGAGTCTGAACTAGTTCCACCAATAGCCGCGGCAACAAGGTTCCCTTTGTATCTCTCATGATAGCAGCAAAACTACCAGAGTCATCCCTTCTAGATCCATCGAAATTGATCATAACATCATCTGGAGAGGGGAATTTCCAAGAACAGGCAATCCCAATATTTTGTTTTAAAGTGCAAGACACTCCCCATCTATTCAAAAAAGTTCTCACAAAAGGATTATCAACGTCAGAAAACTTACTAGCCATGATCTTCAATCTGACATAAGCTACAATGAGGAAACTAATAGAAGCAGAGGAGTTTGCAGAATTGGACTGGAATCTCTTGTTTCTCTCCTTCCAAATATGATAAAAGAAACTGTTCAAGGCAAGCTTTTTAATGGAAGCAACAACACCCTCTCCTGTAAAATGCTCAGCACACCATTTAAGTTCAAGATCCAATTCACTAGAAAAGTCATGTTATAGCCCAACTTATACATGATACCTTTCCAGATTACATAGGAAAAGGGACATCTACAAAAAAAGGTGGTTTTCATCTTCAGGTGCTTCATTACAAAGTAAACACATAGCATCAGAAATAACTCCCCATTGAACAAGTTTACATCTAGTTTTTAATCTTTTGTGCATAGCCATCCATCCTATAAACGAATGTTTAGGAATAAAACCCTTAAACCATATCAACTTATGTCATTCCATGTCAGGTCTAGAAAGAGTGATAAAAGAATATGTATGCTTCATAGAGAAATCACCTGAGCGGCTTTTCTTCCATATCTTTTTATCATCTTCAAGCATATCAAAATCTACTGACTGGATTTGAGAACAGATAACATCTTCAAAACCATCTACAACAGGGAAATGCCACCCATCTTCCTTTAAAAAATATGACACCCTATGAAACCCAAACTGTTGAACAATATTATTAATAGGAATAGGGACCCAATCACATAGCCTACCATTTGGGTGCCAGAAATCAAATAGAAAGCTAGTATTTTTACCATTTCCAAGGATGGTGCCCATAAAAGGTTTGGAAATGTCTCTGCATTCAAGGATTCTTCTCCAACTCCCAGAGCAATCCTGCGAAACATTCATACTCCAAAAGTCTTTGTTCTTGACAAGGTTAGCTTTGACCCAGTTGGTCCAAATATTATCCTTACCTGATGTGAGGTCCCAGATGTGTCTCAAAATGGCAACAATGTTGGTACTTTAAGGATTTTTCACTCCTACATCCTCTTCGAAAACAAGATGACAAATTTGAACCCAACTAATAGGATTGTGTCTCTTGCCTGAATTAGGGTCAGTCCACAAAAATCTTTTGAAAATAGAGTTAAGCTCTTTGATGACTCTTTTAGGGAGGACAAAACATGAAAACCAAAAATAAACCATGCTGCATAGGACAACCTTAATGAGTAATAACCTTACGGCATAGGAGAGAAACCTAGATTTCCAAAACTTAACTCTTTTTGTAGTTTTATCAAGCAAAGGCAAGTAATCAACATAAGAAAGTCTAGTAGATATCAATGGAATCCCTAGATATCTAACTGGGAGGATTCCTTCAGCATAACCAAAGCATTGAAGAATAATAACAAAAGTAGAAGAAGGAACGCCATGATGGAATAAAGAGGATTTCTGAATGCTAACCTCTAAACCAGAAAAGGAGTTAAATTTCTGCAAGGCAAACTGAACAACAAAAGAAACTTCTAAAGACCCCTTGAAAAAACTATGACATCATCCGCGAAGCAGAGGTGAGTAAGTTTGGTAGCTTTACACTTAGGATGAAAACCAAAGTTGTTGAGTTGAACTTGCTTCTGAAGAATGACACTAAAGACTTCCATCACAATGACAAAGAGGTAAGAAGAAAGAGGGCATCCTTGCCTCAAGCCCCTGCTAGCTCCAAAAAACCCGTAAGGAGAACCATTGACCGTGATAAAAAACCTAGAGGAAGAGATACATAAATATATCCAATTCACAAATTTA
>JAJJMB010005149.1:3289010-3306480 GCA_023531105.1 Papaver atlanticum | reverse complement strand
GGAATTCAGTTTTCGATGTTCATATAGAATCGGTCGTATTTTGGTTTATAACCGTTACTTTCCTATGAAATTTTGGGAAAATGTCTGTGTTATATCTATGAATATGTGGTAGAATTTCCTTTGGGATCAGATTAGTTTTCATAAGGAATGTGACAGGTCCAGTTATGGTGGTCGGTGTGAAACTGATGGGATAGTTCTGAACTGTTGTGTGCTATGATAAGTATTTTGCATTCTTGTTGTTCTTGTGAGAATGAATGTCGCATTGAAGTGCAGGTGCTTGATTCTAGACTTTCTAAAATGTCTTGTAAAGGTGCTGAAGTATTGTTAGGATTTAAATCCTTATTGAATGATAGGTTGTATGTGAATCTACTTACTAAGAGAGCAGGGCCTCGTCTATTCAAATAGTCTTGAGTGTCACGGTGGGTAGTAGATGAGTTGGATAAGCCAAGAGATCAGGGCCACAATAGCATATAGCTTGTGAGCATCGGTGGGCGTTGGATTAAATGTAAATGTTTTATTCTCGAATGTGTGTGTGATCTTTCGTGAACTGCCGAAGGTAAGCGGCATCATTACTTGGGTGGAATGATAAACCTCCCCTCTGTTTTCGTTATAGTTAAAATATATAGACTACTTTTATACTTTTGTATCTTATATGCTATCGGTATATATGATGGATTGAGAGTGAACTTGCATTTCCAAGGCTCTGACCTTGAGTTGATTTTCCCCCCTTCAGGTAGCAGAATAATAAAGTGGGCTAGTTGTGGGGTTTTCTTGAGTTTCCGCTTCAGTATCTGGGAAGAAGTGGAATCTCTTCCTTGATGTAGTTTTCTTGAATTTGTTTTCATTTATTTTCTACAAGGTTATCACATTGTTATTTGTATTTGTTTTCAAATATTTTTCTTATCAAAACTTTGTTAATACTAAAGTATTTCATTAGTGAAACTTTTTAAGTCCATTTCAGTACTCATTTATATGGAAATAGGTTTCATTTATACGTTTCTGGCTAGCATGAGCTATGCGGACTTATGTTCGTGTGGAAAGATCATGAATTACTATTGGTAGGGCCGGTCGGACTATTAATATCAAATTCAGGGTCGTCACAATCTCATCCCAAAGAGAGCTTCTCATAACAATATCATTATCTCCATAAATGAAAGAAACAACACAAACCTTATTTTTAGGAAAAATAACATGAAGAAAAATCGCTTGAGCAGAACAATGAATGAGAGAAACAATAATAACTTCTGGGTTCCATCCAACCCATATCCTACCGGAAGCATTATTGATGTAGTTATCCAATAAAGACCAAGAAGCACAAATATTCCTTTTTATTCTAGCAGAATTATTAACTTGAACACGAGTTTCTACTAAACCTGCAAGAGACAAATTATTATCACTAATAAAAGAACTAACCTCCCTTTGTTTAAGGAGATCGTTCAATCCCCTCATATTCTAGCAAGCGAACTTAATTATTAGTAAGGTTAAGGGGGTGAACCTTCTTACTACCCTTACCAAATTTTTTAGAATCTGTTACCTTCAAAGGATTCTTGACACTAGCCTGACTTGGGGGTTTCTGATTGAAACATGTTTATATATGTTTAGCATTGCTATGACTCTCTTAAGCACATCTAAGACATCATTGATTACTAAAACACTTATGTGTGCGCATCATGATTAAACTCTTAGGTGTTTAAATAAACATCAATTTGCTTATAGTTCGAAAGGCATATTTTCCAAAAGAGAACAATCACCATAGTGTATATTCTTCTATTATATTTTCAAGACAATTTTTCACATGCTTACTTGTAAGAGTTTCATCTAAAAAGTTTAAGTGTTTCCTTGATTCTCAAGTTATCTTAGCTTGAATCCTAAGCAACCCTCAGTCTTGAAAAACTATAAATAGAGATGCTCTTTCAATTGGGAAATTCAATCTCTGACACTTTGTGTTCTAGTTGATAGCTAAAGTCGTCCTCTATTGACCTAAGTTTCCACTGTGAAATGTTATTTGGTTTACGACTAAAAGACTTCGCTTTGGGGATTCGTGAAGCCAGGTCCGACTATATTTTACCTTGATAGTTCCTATATCATGATCTTGTTTTTTTTATTATAGAGGTTTTTGTAATCTCTTTTGGGAAAGATAAATAGTAATTGCAAAGTTCTTTTCGTATCAGACTTTGAGATTCCTCAAGATAGATATCTGAAAACTATTCTTAATTGATAAGTTAAAGATTGTTCTTGAGAGGTGGTAAAGAATCCAGGGTTCTCATATAAGTGAGTATAAGTGTTCCGGATTTTTAAGGTTTGCTAGATTTGTTTATTGCAAACAGATTTCCAAGCCTTGATCTTTGATCTAAACGGAAATCAAATAGGCTTATTTGTTAGAGGCAGATTGGTATCAAAAGTCTTCACTGAGGTTAAAACAACTCTTAGGCTGTAAAGGACGTCAGCTAAGAGAATTAATTACATAGAGCCGAGGTTCAAGAGACGTAAGGAGCGCGACTGTAATTTAATCGCTTGGAGGGTGGATTCGGTCTCAACTACATTCCAATCCAAAGTCTGATAGAAGGCTAGTGTCTGTAGCGGCTTAATACAGTTTGATGTTCAAATATGGACGAGGTCCTATTTTTTGTTGTTGTTGTTGTTGTTGCGGTTTCCTCGTTAACAAAACTTCTGGTGTCTTGTGTTTTTTCGTTTCTGCATTTTACACAAGTAGTGCGTATTCAATCTTAGGACGCAGATACGTCCATATAATTGTGAACGATTACGAGACTTGTTTCTTGTAGAGTTCGTATCTTGAAAGATAGATAACAAGTTTATTAATTGGCAGAATTCCGACTTGATATTTGTATTCGACTAGATTGATATTGGATTTTGATTTTTGAGATCGTCCAAGTACTCTTCTCAACAATCAGGTTCACGGACTCCTTAGTCTATACACTGATTGGGAAGAGATATAGATATAAACTCTACATACATATTGTCAAGGATCATTAAGGTTGTCTACTTGCAATTGTATTAGGTTTTGTCCATATAGGTTGCCGAACGAAAAAAGTTGGTGGTGTACTTGGTACCCTCTTATTTTCACTGGTATCAATCAATAAATAAATAGAAAAAATGATACTTTATAATAGATAAATAAATATCCTCGTTAATTAACATTTTCTTTTTCCTGTTCCCATGGTATCCATTTATGAAGGTTAGACTGTAGGTAACTAAAACGTCTATATGTGTGGGATGTTGTTTCCACTTTGTTAAAGGACTTTTTTTTTATTTTTAAAATCTCTTTTATAGTAAGAGGCATTCTACCTATAAGGCCAGGTAACTAGTCAAAGAAAGAAAAAAAAATCCCCCTGCCCCGATACTTATGAGTTTTGAACTCATGTCGTTGTCATCGCCCAATAGCTTTACCATTGTACCACAATGACATCTGCGACTCTACCGAAGAACTGGCTAACATCATATACATATTTAAATAGTTCAAAAATAAATGTGGGATGTCAAAACATGGGGGCATGAGTTGTATTTCCACTGATTTTATTTTCCGATGTAATGGTTGTCTGGTTTGCCTTCTTAATTTTTTTTTATAAACATATAGTTAGATTACGATTTGCATGTCAATAAATTCTTGTTTCTTTTCCATTAATTAGTATGGTCATGTTTGTGCAGCTAGAGTTAGTGTAGGTTATTGGTTCCTTTATTTTTGCTCCTCATTTCAAAGATATTATAGCCACTAACACTCTCCTTATTCATTTGTCTGCGTTATTGAAGTCCTGGATCCTCATTTTCTTGCAAAATCCATTGTAATTTTTCATAGTCATACTAGTTAAAGCAATGTTAGTGTCCTTGTTCCATGTTGTAACAATGTTGATTTTGTATGTACCGTTAGCTAATAGTATCTAGTTGGGTATCATCTGGTACTCTGTTGAGTTTGTGTATATAGGTTTTTTTTTTTTGTCTTCCTTGTCACAAAAACATTCTAACTAGAATGGTTTTGCTCTTGCATGGGTTGATTCAGGATTCTATTTGGTCCTCGGCCCCCCTAAAGAATTTGTCACACCGTGCTTTTCATATGTGCCACATTATTGTTGTAGAAAATGCATTACTATATCCTCCATATCCTTATCCCAACCAAAAGCAACTAGAACACAAGTGTATGTCAAATTAAAATGAAGATCCGTTTAAAATTCAAATTTCCAGTCAAATACTAAAAAGTAGTTAAACCATTTTCAAAACGGATTCTATTTCAGCGTAATAAAACTTTTTGTTTTCTTATTACACATCAGAGGGCTATTTCAAATATTTTACTTATGAAAGAGTATTAAAATGAAAAAATATACACAAGATTATCCTTCCCATATTTGATCGGATCAAAAATAAATTTTGGAATTGTTGAATCACAGACAAGATAAGTATATAAAGCAATGAAACCATCATAGTATTTTTTAATTCTCCCGAAAGAAGAACGACAAATAGATTATCTACCGATCTGGGTATGATGAATCTTTTATTCTAGGAAAAAAATAGATTTATTTCATTATAGAGTTGTATGCAATGCGCAAAAAAAGTGATTTCGCGGTTCTTCAATTTGATTTCTTTTTCCCGATCTTTGAGATAGAGGAAGCAATCATTATGTTATATCATCAGAGTAATGATCCACCAACATGCTAGCTCTTCAAAATGCTAAACCTGCAAAGCATTCCCTTGCCGTTTCATAGTTCCAACTTCAATTCTCGATTCACAATGTTCAGATTTGGTATTCATATGTTGTTAATCTAAAAACCCTCTTATCTCACTTGAAATAAAATCTATGAGCTAAATCTCACTTAGAATCGACAATGAGGCCCAATGGCAGAATCATCTTAACTGGTTCAAGAATGAGAGGTTTATGAGTTCCCATTCAACTTCATAACAAACATTGAATCGGAAACCAAAAGAGTTTTAAGAAGAGAACTCTTACCATCGGATTGACATACAGTTGAAATTCGACTAATTATTGCTCGATTATTAATAATCTCTCCAAAATAATATAATTCTTTGATCTCAACTAGGCTTACAAAAGCTTTTTAACTCGTTAAATGAAGAGCAAATCAAGAAAATAACCAACTTCATGACCCCTAATTAATAAACAGACCATTTTTTTTGCCTTATATAAAATGACTTTTCTGTTAGTTTATTCTTCCGGGCCCACCAAAATAGTCAAAATCTATGATTTAGTCGCTTACTAAGATATATTTACCCATTTACCCACACATTTCTTAGTTACAACCAAACCCTAGAACTAGAACAACACTACATGTCATTTTCTTTCTCCCTTCTTTGTAACTGGCCATTCTCTTTCTCTGTTAGAGCTCTTTTCTTTTTTTTCACAAACCCTAAAATCTCAGAGGATTTGGTTAGTGTTTCTAAACTAATAAATCACTCAATAATTGAATTGAGAAGATTGTAAGTGTTAGTTTTTGAGTTCTGATACAAAAGGGGAAGAATGGGTTTTCTAGTTTGAGAAATCAATCAAGGAATTGGGTTGTTGTGTCTGAAATACGACGAAGATTGATGAGTCTTAAGACTTTCAGTGGATTTTGCAAGTTGGGTTTTCTTCGAATTCATGTTCACAACAAGAATGAGTGAGATACAAAATATATTCATGGCTTGTAGCAAAGGGGCGATTTGAATTCTACCACCAACAAAACCCCTTTATCTCAACTGTCGTTGGTATACTGTTAATTGTGTAGGTTGTTGTATTTTATGTATAATTTGATGATTCCTAAATTAAATCAAATGTTAATTTGGAGATTTTTCTAAATTTGAGAATTTATGGAAGATAAAATGTTAATTTGGGGATTTTTCGGTTCTTAAGAAATTGGGGAATCAAGAATCGGTCAAGGGTTTGAGTTTTTTTCCAGTGATTTAATGGATGACAAAATTTGAGCTTTTTTTTTATTTGATTTTTTTAATTAGGCATAACCAACAAAGATTGTAATGTTCTTCGTGCTGATTTTGTATTGGATTCGTTGGGGGCTTTAATTGATAAATCTATTTAATTTCAGTATGGATTAATATATGTATTTGATTGATTAGGATTCTTTATAATGATTTATTGGATTCAATTTAGGGAAGAACACGTTACAGTTTTGGGAAGAAGAAAATGAACTGGTCATGGTTTAACTAGGTAGTAACTCGGTCTCTTGGTACGGTTTTAACTAGGTCAAGTCATTTCAAAAGAGGGGTCTACATGTCTTTTCCTAACTAGGATAACTGCCACGTAGACAGTTAACTGCAGTTACCCTTCTTCTTTTTTAAACGAGACGGAAAATACCAAACTCGGCCATTTTATATAACGACTCAAACAAACAGTCAGTTTATTAATCATAACTCAAATAGTTAATTACTTTATTAAAAAACCCTTAAATAAATAATCTCGCTTAATTATAAATATTGATGGTTACAAAAATATTAATTTATAGAGTTTCAAATGTACAATACTATCAGATCCATTGAACTCAGTGTTGGTAGTAAAAAAGAATTCATGAAATTATTAGGGTCTTGAGAACCATCAGGCAACTTATGCAGATAAACTTTTGATGTGGGCAAACATTTCATGTGGTCGTATGGGACAAATAATAACACACCACTTGTAATATCTTTTTAACCGTTTTCTACAAATTGAGTTTTAGTATTTCTCCTCCAACTTTACCCTTTTTCAGTGCATTGTCCCTTTGTTTTGGCTTACTGTTTTATATATCAAACGGAGTGTGTGTGTTGATTTGTTGGCTTGAAAAGATTGTGAATGGAACCTATGTTTAGTATGGGCTGAGTAAAGTTTTGACCAAGAAGTGAAGAAATTGGCTAAGTGCGAGTTTGCTGAAATTGTGTTGTGGAGCATAGTTGCCATTATCAAGGTTGGTATTGCATTTGGGTTATGCGAACATGTGAGAATTAGGGTATCAGAGCCCTGGTTAAGGGTCTCTCTGTTATCGTTGGAAAATAAAAGGCAGATCGAGTTTGTTGCTATTCTTGAAGTTGGTTGTGAATTGTATTTGAAATGAAGGATCCACACAGATAATACAAGACATAGAAAGGATGGGGCGAAGATCAAGCAAAAGGTTAGCATTAAAGGTATGTGAACCCTATATCCAAGAATCTACAAGCAATAATCAGACATGAAGGATGTCCTCGGAACAACTTGATGAGGGTGAAACGAGTTGTTCTACATATCAGAACTACACTAAGGGTACCGGAGACGCTGCAAGTGCTGATGAGAAATAACGCGATGTTGGGATGGCTCAGCATGATGTTGGCATGGGATAACATCGCAACATCAGTCGTTTTCTAGGGAGAAAAGCACACACTAAGAAGAAAATGTCTTCTGGATTGATGTACATTGATGTGAAGATCAATGGAGATTGGGTATTAGCGATGGATGATACCGGTGCTACCAAGTCCTTTATTCATCCAGACATTGGCATGGCATTGAACTTAATAGTTACTAGCGCGGCTAGCACCATCAAAGCTGTTAACGCAGAACCACAAACCAGTCGAGGGAAATTTCGCAATGCAGATGTTCAAGTTAGAGAATGGAAAGGAAAACTAGATTTTCTAGTTATGGTCATGGATGATTATGACCTGATTTTGGGCATGGATTTGTTTTGTGCGGCGAAGGTGTCGCCATTACCTCATAGAAATGGGATATTGATAAAACACCCTCAATACCCATGTTTTGTCTCTATGGTAAGGAAAAGTGAACCAGACAAGACACTTAAGCCATGTTTGTCTGCGATTCAGGTGAAAGAAGGTATGCGCCAAGGCTTGGCTACTTTCCTAGGCGTGTTGGTTGAGATCAAACCAGGAAAGGTAGTATAAGTTGAGGATGGAATAGCTGAGATCTTAGAAGAGTTTGCAGACACGATGCCTGCAGAACTGCCTAAGACGCTACCACGACGACGTAGGATCGATCATATGATTGAGTTGGTGCTAGGGGCGAGGCCACCTGCGCAAGCACCATATCGGATGTCACTGCTAGAACTCGAGGAGATGCGCAAGCAGATTTCTGAACTGCTGAAGGCAGGCTATATACAACCGTCTAAAGCTCAATTTGGTGCTCCAATTCTATTCCAAAAGAAGCATTATGGCTCGCTTTGTATGTGTGTTGACTATAGGGCTTTGAATAAGCTAACTGTGAAGAACAAGTACCCAATTCTGCTAGTGGCAGACTTGTTTGATCGATTAGCCAAGGTGCCTTCATCCCTCTCCTTTCAGACCTTCAAAGATCAGTTCCACAAGCTGAGCGTACTCTTCAATCTGATAGAGTGACTCTATCAAGTTCTTTTCGAGGAACCTAGATAAAAGATGTTGTCATTGCTTCTCGACCCCCCAACCATCGTTAACAACGTCCCGAACTTGAGTGATGGGAGTACCATCAGTAGTGAGAATCTATTCTTTGCGGCAATGCAACAAAGCTCAGGTTATTACCAAGTGCGCATAACAGAAGGAGATGAACCAAAGACTGCAATGGTAACTAGGTATGGCTCGTATGAATACCGTCTAATGCCATTCGGCTTGACGGATGCTCCTGCAATGTTTTGCAACCTGATGAATGGTGTGTTCGCTGAGTATATTGACCGCTTTGTAGTACTATATTTGGACGACATAGTTATTTACAGTAAGACTTTGGAAGAGCATGTGATGCATCTTCGCAAAGTGTTTGCAAAGCTTAGAGAGGAAAGTTTGTATGTGAAGAAGGAAAAGTGTGAGTTTGCCCAGACCACAATTACTTTCCTTGGCCATGTGATATCGCAAAGGTGCGTGCATATGGACCAGAAAAAGGTAGAGGCCATTATGGATTGGCCTGAGCCAAAGAAGCTTGGAGAGCTTCATTCTTTCTTGGGTTTGGCTAACTATTACCGACGCTTTATAGTTGGTTATTCAAAGAAAGTAGCCATATTGACAGATTTGTTGAGGAATGACAAATCATGGGCATGGACTGACGAGTGTCAGCGGTCATTCGATGCATTAAAGGAATCAGTCTCGAGAGAACCAGTTCTTCGCTTGTCTAGCTTCAATGTACCATTTGAAGTGCACATTGATGCTTCAGATAGGGCTCTAGGGGGAGTCTTGGTGCAAGATGGCCATCTGATAGCTTATGAGAGTCGTAAGTTTAACGATGTTGAAGGGAGATACATTGTGCATGAGAAAGAGATGTTGGCAGAGATACATTGCCTAAGAACATGACGTCATTATCTGTTGGGAACTTATTTTATCATAAGGACGGATAATGTGGCCATTACGTTCTTTTCCAACCAGAAGAAACTTTCGCCAAAACAAGCAAGGTGGCTTGACTTTTTGAGTGAGTTCGACTACAAGTTTGAGCATAATCCAGGAAGGCTTAATTCTGTGCCAGATGCGTTGGCAGAAAGTTGGTGGAAGAATATATTGCGGCACTGACCACGATTGAGGCAGAGTTGTTGCCTCGAATCAAAGAAAAGACGAAAAATGATCAGGCATGTGTGCGCCTGACTAAGCAGACCTGTGATGGGATCGTTCGTCGATATTGGCTAGATGATGGAGTCATTTATGCCAAAGGAAGGAGAATTTATGTACCTAATTCAGGGGGATTGAGAAGGGAACTCTTGCAAGACACGCATGATTCCATTTGGGATGGTCATCCAGGCATGAAATGAACGCATGCTTTGATAGCCTGTTCCTATTACTGGCCTAAGATGGAAGAATATGTTGAGTTGTATGTGAAGACATGCTTAGTGTTTCAACTGGACAAGACGTAAAGGAGAAACGTAGCAGGATTGCTACAACCTTTGACGATTCCAGACAAGCATGGCAGTGCTTGTCGATGGACTTTATTAACGGGCTGCCAAAGGTGCAAGGCTTTAGCTCGATAATGGTCGTCGTTGATCGCTTTTCGAAGTATGCTACATTCATTCCCTGTCCCCATTCTTGTAATACAAACGTTGTAGCAGATCTGTTCTTCAAGAATGTAGTGAAGTATTGGGGACTTCCTCGAGATATTGTGAGTAATAGAGACTTACGGGTTACATGCATATTTTTGGACTGCCTTGTTTGGATTGTTTGGATCCGAACGAAAGTGTTCTACTAGCAATCACCCCCAAACCGATGGTTAGGCGGAGAGGATAAATGCTAAATGCATTTCTAAAAGAGTACTTGCGTCATTATGTGACGACAAGCTAGGGAAATTGGGTGGCGTTGTTGGATACGTCCCAATTTTGTTACAATTTGCACAAGAGTTCATCAACGGAGTTGAGTCTTTTCGAGTTAGCAACATGCCAACAACCATTAACCCCTCATGAGGTGCCAAAGGCTAAGAAGCAAGGTTCCTGTCCAACAGTATATCGTTATGCAAGGTCAAAAACGGAGATGACTAAGCAAGCGCGTGACAGCCTATCCAAGGCGCAGAGAAATATGAAGAAATATGTTGATTTACGTCGCAGAGATATATAATTTGAGGTGGGAGATATGGTGTTGTTGAAGCTAACGCCCCAGATTTGGAAGAAGATTTCTAGCAAGACGGTGCATAGAGGCCTAATTCCAAGATAGGATGGTCCTTTTAAAGTGATAAAAAAAGTTAGTAAGGTGGCTTAAAGACTCGTTTTGCCGGAACGATTTAAAGTGCATCCAACTCTTCTTTTCAGCTTCTTTAAAAAGTACCATCCTGATTTACTGGATACTTCGAGACAACAAGCGAAGCGTGCACCACCAGTAATCAGATCGCAATTCGACAAGCAAGTTGAGGCTATACTTGATAATCGAGTTGAGGGGAAAAGCAACATGAATAGGAGAACTTATTTCTTGGTAAAGTGGCATAGTTTACCAGACTCCAAACCTTCTTGGGAGAAGGATACTACATTGTGGCAATTTGAAGAACAAATTTAGGCTTACCTACAGCGAAAAGAATCGACGAGGGCGTCGAGTTCAGCTGGTGGGGTAGGTCTATAACATGGATGTCAAGTGGCCAAGTGAAAATGCACAACAGTAGCGCATTATCAGTAACTTGGCCAATGTCAGATATGCGGGGCGCATGTCTGAGTTGCAGCTAGACAATGGCATATGCCAAATAGGGTTTGGAACATGGCCAATGATGCGAGATTAGCATCAAGAGATGCCAAATGAGTTTGGCATGAAAATTGTATGCATGTGGTGTGCAGGCATGCAAGAAAGACTTGCATTAACACACTTGCATCATTGGGAGAATGATGCTCAGCAATGATTGTGGGACTTTGGATGGCGAACGCAATCATTGTGCAACAAGGCTAGATGACATGTGCCGGGCACATGGACTTGACGGTTACGAGTTGGTTACACGGAAGGAATATTTGATTTATGCATTTCTAAGGCTAGCAACTGTTTGGTTAGCTTTAGGATAGGAGTTAGGTAAGTTGGCACAGTTGGCCAACTGCCTGGTGTAAAGTAAATCTATAACTGCCTGACAGTTACTTGTAAATATATTTTGTAAGGCTATATAAGCCTGATCTTGTGAAGGGATTGGGTAATCCGGAACAAGAAGAGTTGTGTAACCCTAAGTATGCAGTAATAATAAGGCTTCAACCAAAGATTATAACTAGTTCTGTTGGTGCATTGTCCCTTTATTTTTCCTTACTGTTTATGCATCAAGCAGAGTGTGTGTTGATTTGTTAGCTTGAAAAGATTGTGAATGGAACCTCTGTTTAGTATGGGCTGTGAAAAATCGGGGGTCTAATAACCTCACCCAATATTTCGATTAGCAATCTGTATGGACAAACTCGAATATAATTCCAAGAGAATAACTAGACAGTCAGACTCAATCAATGGAAATATATCCAAGAGTTGTATCTCTGTTTCACAATGTAATCAGCAAATCAAACACAAAGAAATCCGTGAGCCTGATTATTATGTGAAACAACTTGAACGGTACCAAAGACTAATGTTCAAGTGTCAATCAATTTAATCAACAACCCAAAGGTCGGATTCACAAACTGATTGAACTTACGCAGAACCTGTGATATTTCAATTATATAAACAAATATAATGCGGAAAATAAATAACACAGACACCAGAAATTTTGTTAATGAGGAAACCGCAAATGCAAAAAAAACCCGGGACCCAGTCCAGATTTGAAACACCATACTGTATTAAGACGCTACAGACACTAGCCTACTCTAAGTTAACTTCGGACTGGAATGTAGTTGATCCATAACCAATCTCACACTGATCAAGGTACAATCGCATTCCTTACGCCTCTGAATCCCAACAGGACTCTGCGCACTCTATTCCCTTAGCTGATCTCACCCACAACTAAGAGTTGCAACGACCTAAAGTTGAAGACTTGATAAACCAATTTGTCTAACACAGAAAAGTCTATTGAATAGATAAATCTGTCTCCCACAGAAATACCTAAGAGTTTTGTTTCGTCTTTTGGTAAATCAAGGTGAACAGGAACCAATTGATACACCGGACTTATATTCCCGAAGAACAGCCTAGTAATATCAATCACCTCATAATAATCTTAATCGTGTGGTAGTGAAACAAGATATTGGGGAATCACAAACGATGAGACGAAGATGTTTATGACTACTTTTTATCTTGCCTATTGGAGATTAAATCTCGAGCAAATCTTAGAGAAGATAGTACTCAATACGATAGAAAATAGCAAGATCAGAACACGCAACTACAGAGAAATAGTTGGGTCTGGCTTCACAATCCTAATGAAGTCTTTAAGTCGTTAACCTACAGGGTTTTGGAAAAACCTAAAGTTAAAAGAGAATCGACTCTAGTCGCAACTAGTATCACATAGGAGGTGTGGGGATTAGGTTTCCCAGTTTCTAGAGTTCTCCCTTATATAGTCTTCAAATCAGGGTTTGCAATCAATGTTACCTTGGTAACAAAGCATTCAATATTCACCGTTATATGAAAACCTGATTAGACTCAAGCTAATATCTTTCAACCGTTATATCGAACTTAGATTGTTACACACAAATGAAAACTGACTTCATTCAGATATGAGTAACCGTACCTAAACGTGTACACCTTGTTAGCTCAACAATAGTTAACCGAAGTTAGCCATATGAACACTTTCATATCAACCTTATTCATCTTAACCATAACTAGTTCAAATGACTCAAATGAAACTAGTTCTAGAGTTGTTCAATTGTTTATATTCTCATATAAGTATACAAGACACAATTGAAGCAAAATCGATTTTGATTCACTCGAATCAATTCATGAACATTATAGCCACGGTTTGCAAAAGATTGCATTCCTTATTATATAAATGTATTAGTTCATGAACAAACAGATTTTAGAACATAACCTACTCAAGTATGCGAACGGGTACGCATACCTAAGTGACCGGATCAAGTTTGGGTTCGCCAGTATGCGAACGGGTACGCATACCATCCAAACTCAGTTAAATCCCAGAACTTGAAACTCACGCCAGTACGCATACCGGTATGCATACTGAGTTCCCAGACTTTCATAAACCAACCAGTACGCATACGGGTATGCATACTATGGTTCCCGGACTTGGAATATCTTGCAATAGTTAGCATACAAGTACGCATACCGTGTTATATCCAATCACGGTTATTTGTTTTAAACTCCCATTTCAATCATTGAAACATTCTTAGAAGACGACAATAGCTGTCTCACACAAACTAGTAGCTTCGAAGCAATTTTCAAGTGATCGAATGATCAATACGAAACATTCTGATTCTACATCAAATGACCATCTCACACAATTCATGTAAGATGTTACAAGGCGATTTTCACATGATCATCTTTTGACTTTCGTCAAGAATATAAGATGAACTTGGTTAAAGCGAAATCTTACCAACACATATTTCGATAAATATGTAAGCGAGTTAAACTCAGCTCGAAATATCAAATGTGTATAATCGAAGTCTATATAGCAATACGACTTTTGTCTCAAATATGAGATAGAGTAGATAGACTTTTGAGTGATATATGAGTTCAAGTCTCCACATACCTTTTGTTGATGAAGTTCCACAAGATCCCCTCAGTAGTTCTTCGTCTTCAATCGATGAACGCCGTGAAGTCTAAAGCTCAACTACACTTTCTATCCTAATCCGAGACTTAGCTATAAGTAGACTAGAAATCAAGACTTATAGTTTTGGTAACTAAACTTGACAACAAGCTTGAGATAGCAACGCTTGCGAGTTCGACCGAGCAGTGCTCTAACAATCTTCCCATTTATCAATTTTAGTGACAAAACTATCAATACATATGGATTACAAAATAAATAAACTTTGTAGCTTCTCATCCAAATGTTTGATTTCCTTGATTCTTCAACATTACTCGAAATCTTCGTCACTTCCAAGTACTCCAGTGATTCTGAACGTGTTCAACTCAGCATCATATTTGTTGAAGATTCGTAGCTATAACAATGAGAAAACAGTTGCTTTCAATCATTGTTATACAGCGTCATGGTATTATTACACAGCATCAAAGTCCATTCGTATCACAACTTTGACAACAATACTATGGTGATATTATCATCCCCCCTTAGTCAATACTTTATCTCACATGAAAACCACTCTCCCTTACATAATGATTCATAAACCATATGTATTTGTAGTGTGAACTACACATTAACTCTCCCCCTTTTTGTCAATATAAATTGGCAAAGGTACGAAAACTAGTGGGATCATAATGAAATTCTCATAGAGATACTTCATGACTAAAAGAGAACATATCAACTTTGTTTCGATGATTTCACATAGTCGAAACTTAGTGTATTCATCAAGGAGTTTATAAAGATACAAGAAAACTCCTACAATATTCCACAGCCGCACTCCCCATAAATATTTGGCAATTAAGCACAAGTTCAATTAAGAACTCTCCCCCATAAAATGTCATTCCCGAAAGAATAACAAGAGCGACCTTACTTTACAAGAAAATAAGGATTTCTTTGGACATTAACAAATTACATGAGACATGAATTTGTATCCAGAAAACTCAATTAAATTAACCACAAGAGAACCCGTGATTAATTTAATTGGAAATGCTCAACATAAGATAACTTACGGGGCCACACAGTGCATTCACATCGAAGTGGATCAGGGAAAGATCAATACTGCAAAATATTCAAAGATTCATTCTATTTTTCATCAATATTTGCATAAAGACGTATAATAAACTTAATTTTTGTAATCAAAAGTTCATCATATCTTCCATCAATATTTGCATAATGACATAATAGGCTTAACTTTTGTTTTTGACATCAAAAGTTCATTCTATTTTCCATCAATATTTGCATAATGACATAATAGGCTTAACTTTTGTTTTTGACATCAAAAGTTCATTTTATTTTCCATCAATATTTTCATAATGACATAATAGACTTAACTTTTGACATATATGGGACAATCATAGTTCACGGACGCAAACACACATATCCCATAACAATTTTTGCAATATATAAAACCAATAAAGATTAATACTACAAAATCATCTTCCAAATAAACTTTAGAATTTAAATAAATAAATCTAAAAACATTGTAAGATGAAAATCGTTGGCAATAGCTATGTGTACTCACAATAATTGCTATTCCAAATCCTAGTTATCCTTCTTAAAACACAAGAATAAATTCTCATAAGAAGTTTCCTAGACATCGTAGAGCTTTATCAGGGCATCTACTGAGAATTCCTTCTCATTATTGAAAAACCCATTGATTATGGGATCGTTCAATTCCTCTAAATCTTCAGAAATATCAGTTAACTCACTAAGTTCTCTTTTTAGTCCACTCAAGGTGTTCCTTGTTAGAGACAACATTTATTCATAGTGAGCTATCTTTTCTAAAGAGGAAATGATTTTAGATTTTAAATCATTTCTTTTGTTGATGAAATCCTTCACCATACCTCTAAAGTTATTATCAAAATGATAAACAGACAAGAGGCTGTTAGAGGAAGAACCTTCTTCATCATTTGTGGATCTCTCCTTCTTCTTCCTTGAGGATTTGATTCCTTCACAGAGATACACATTAACTGCTTCAACTGCATCCCTTTTTGTGGTACCTCTAGTTACAGGAGCCATGAAACTGTATCTTTCAAGATAAAAGAAGTGAAGGGCATTTTGATCACAAATGAATATAAATAGACCAATGGACAGCCAAACCCTAGAAGAACTTTGAAAAAGTCTTTTACGGTTCATGATCCATTATCTATTTTAACTAAGAAGATATTTGATAAGCACGTAAGTGCGACACATTTTCACCCATAACTACATTAGCTGGGACTCATTTTATCACTAATAAACTTGTTTGTAGGTATTTTTTTGGGAATAAACATTTTTGGAAGAATCGGCTTGAAAAGTTGATAAAGGCACCCGGAGGACAAATGCTATTTGGACCCTCTCTTTGGTTAAGGGGCACACCAATTACTAAGGGGAACCTTCTTCACTATTTACACCCCATGGTTATTCGCACCCCATCTCTGTTAAGGGGCAACCATCATCTTCCCCATTTGAATATGGATTTTGGCGGGAAAATTGGGCAGGAATTAGGGTTAACATTTTGGAGGAGATTGAACGAGATTAAAGGGCTGATTTTGTCTGGGATTAATCGTTAGGTCCAAACAGGCGTGATATGCTCTATGGTTTGGATTAAAATTGGCTGGAGGTTCCGATTGAGTAAATCAGGGAATTACGTGTTTTGGAAACCCGATATTGTTGTTTTGGTTTTGGACGACTTCTAGTGAGATTAAAACGCTACAATCAGTTGGATTTGGCCTGTTGCAGATAAACTGAACAGGTAATTGCATCAAATTCGAAGAAATTGGGTTGGAGAATCATATTTGAGCAAAACAGGGAGGATATATCTTCTCGGGTTTATTTCTGGGAAGTATGTGCTGTAATTGGAGGTTTGCGTGTGGAAGCTGGGGTTTTGGTGACTTTTGGAACGTGTTTGTAGCATGACAGCTAAGGAGTAACGCGTGTGGAGATAAATCAGGGAAGAAAATCCGTGACTGGCAGTGAAGAATATTATCGAGTAATGGAAGAATATATGGAGTTATGACGCATGATTTTGGTGTCTGAAGGAGTATATAAGGTGTGGTGGAGTAATAAAGTGGGGATGGAGTGATTGGGGTCGATAATAGAACGAAGAACAAGAAGTTGCAGAGCTTTCTGCACCTGCAGGAAGAGAAGAAGACGAAGAACAATAAGTTGCCAAAGCCTGTCGTTAATAAACCGTGGTTTATTCACGGTTTTGCAACAACCTTTGCAGCGACAGACGAACAGTGTTTGCAGCACTTTCTTTTTATCGTTCTTTGTAACAGTTGATTTGGAACACTTATTTTTGTTGCAATTTCTGTTTCACTATATTTTCACTTCTTGTAAGCACTTTTGAGCAATGAAAAATTCTTTTGAGTGTGTTACCAACATGAGAAGCTAGACCCCTACACTGGGTCGACGGATGAATCCGAATTTCATACATGGGTAAATTTATTTTAT
>JAJJMB010005149.1:3081373-3289000 GCA_023531105.1 Papaver atlanticum | reverse complement strand
TTAGAGTTCGAATCTTATTTACTACAACAATTAAAAATCTATTCAATATTTTCTTAACATAAAAATGAAATTAACATTTATACAAAACTTGAGCAACCTTGATGCAATCCTCATTTTCTCAAGTTAAAGATGAGGATGCAGACGTCATTAATGTTAGATAGTGACGGAGTGAGACGAATGCTCATATCTTTTATCACACAATGACCTATCAATGTTTGCTGTATGAACAGACTTCTTACCTCGTCTGAATCTGGATCTTTTAGATTTTTTCTTGTCTTCAGGAGTACCCTGTTGATTACCCAAGGCCAGATTCATTCTTTGCATGTCATTTTGAAGTTTGGAAATCCTTTTGTTGTTCCTCTTGAATTTCCAACACTTATTTTGGACATGATTTGCATTTCCACAAAACGAACAAATCAAGGAAGATTTATTGTCTTGCTTATTTGCCTCATGTTTAACACAACTTTCATCATCAATTATTCCAAAACCGGCTGGAACAAAAGAGTTGTTAGTGCTCATAGTTTATCTTTTGAACCCTAAACCAATTGTGTTTCCAAAAAACTTCTGACCAAATAACATTGCTGAGATTTTGTCAGAACGTCCAGACAACCTTTGCAGGTCACACTTAAGAGTATTAATCTCTTTTTCCTTCATAGATAGGGTTCTGGTGAATTCATCATTAAGAAAATCTATTTCAAGATTTTTCACCTGAAGTGATGATTCAAATCTCTCCAATGAAGCCTTTAGTTGGAGATTTTCTTGGTGAATTTCTTCACACTTATCCAAGAAATAAAAAATATCAGTGTCAGACTCAAACTCTGAATCAGAATTTGAGTAAGGAGAAGTTTCTGCTGCGAGAGATGAAAATTCATCGCATACATCAGAAGTATGCAAGATATTGACAACCTGGGATGATTTTTCTTGTATTGAATCATCTGAAGCATTAACCGGAGAGAGACGTTTCTCACATCTTTTGCTTCTTTTTACAATATCCTTGATCCTTTGTGTAATCAGTGATTTATCAAAATCAACATGATTGGAACAACATTCACCAGCCCATGACAAGCTAGAAGATTCGCTTGTGATGGTCACAGCATTGAACGCAGATGTTTTGACTATGTTCTGATCAAGATCAAGTATTTTTAACTTTTCAACAAGAGTGTTTCTGGAAAGCGTATCAAGGTTATTTCCTTCAACAATGACATGTTTCTTAGAGTCGTATTTGGCTAGCAATGATCTGAGAATTTTCATCACAATGTCTTTTTCAGGAATAGTCTTACCCAACGCAAAAGATGCATTAACAATTTCAGACACTTTGTGATTAAACTCATCAAATGAATCTTCATCAGCCATATGAAGGTTTTTCCAATCAGAATTTAGGTTTTGAATCCTAGCTTCCTTTTCAGAGGTATTCCCTTCGAATACAGTTTCTAAGATATCCCACGCATCTTTAGACCGGGTGCATGTAGTCACATGGTGCTGAAGATCTGGGTAATGGCATGAATGATAGCATTTAAACCGTCAGAATTTTGCTTTACAGCGAGAATCTCGTTAGTTTCATATCTACCAATATCCTTTGCAATAGAAACACCATCTATTTTAACCATTGGAGGATCATAGACATAACCTACATAAACCCATGATTGAAAATCACGCGCTTGAAGAAAGGCACGCATAGCAATTTTCCACCATAAGTAATTCGAGCCATCGAAGACTGGTAGTACATTTAGTGAGATAACACTTCTGTCCATAGAGTCAGCTCACTACAAACACAGACTTATAAGGTCTTAAACGTGTTTGCCTGCTCTTATACCAATTGGAAAAGCGGGGGTCTAACAACCTCACCCAATATTTCGATTAGCAATCTGTATGGACAAACTCCAAAATAATTCCAAGAGAATCAACTAGAAAGTCAGACTCAATCAATGTAAATATATCCAAGAGTTGTATCACTGTTTCACAATGTAATAAGCAAATCAAAAAGATAAAAATCGGTGAGCCTGATTATTATGTGAAACAACTTGAACGGTACCAAAGACCAATGTTCAAGTGTCAATTAATTTAATCAACAACCAAAAGGTGGGATTCACAAACTGATTGAACTTACGCACAACCTGTGATATTTCAATTATATAAACAAATATAATGCGGAAAATAAATAACACAGACACCAGAAATTTTGTTAATGAGGAAACAACAAATGCAAAAAAAACCCGGGACCCGGTCCAGATTTGAACACCATACTGTATTAAGACGCTATAGACACTAGCCTACTCCAAGTTAACTTCGGACTGGAATGTAGTTGAGCCTTAACCAATCTCACACTGATCAAGGTACAGTCGCGTTCCTTACGCCTCTGAATCCCAGCAGGACTCTGCGCACTTGATTCCCTAAGCTGGTCTCACCCACAACTAAGAGTTACTACGACCCAAAATCAAAGACTTGATAAACCAATCTGTCTCACACAGAAAAGTCTATTGAATAGATAAATCTGTCTCCCACAGAAATACTTAAGAGTTTTGTTCCGTCTTTTGATAAATCAAGGTGAACATGAACCAATTGATACACCAGACTTATATTCCCGAAAAAAAGCCTAGTAATATCAATCACCTCACAATAGTCTTAATTGTATGGTAGCGAAACAAGATATTATGGAATCACAAACGATGAGACGAAGATGTTTGTGACTACTTTTTATCTTGCCTATCGAAGATTAAATCTCGATCAAATCTTAGAGAAGATAGTACACAATACGATAGAAAATAGCAAGATCAGAACACGCAACTACAGAGAAATAGTTGGGTCTTGCTTCACAATCCCAATGAAGTCTTTAAGTCCTTAACCTACAGGGTTTTGGAAAAACCTAAGGTTAAAGGAGAATCGACTCTAGTCGCAACTAGTATCACACATGAGGTGTGGGGATTAGGTTTCCCAGTTGTTATAGTTCTCCCTTATATAGTCTTTAAATCAGGGTTTGCAATCAATGTTACCTTGGTAACAAAGCATTCAATATTCACCGTTAGATGAAAACCTGATTAGACTCAAGCTAATATCTTTCAACCGTTAGATCGAACTTAGATTGTTACACACAAATGAAAAGTGACTTCATTTAGATATGAGTAACCGTACCTAAACGTGTACACCTTGTTGGCTCAACAATAGTTAACCGAAGTTAGCCATATGAACACTTTCGTATAGACCTTATTCATCTTAACCATAACTAGTTCAGATAACCCAAATGAAACTAGTTCTAGAGTTGTTCAATTGTTTATATTCTCATAGAAGTATACAAGACACAATTGAAGAAAAATCGATTTTGATTCACTCGAATCAATTCATGAACATTATAGCCACAGTTTGCAAAAGATTGCATTCCTTATTATATAAATGTATTAGTTCATGAACAAACCGATTTTAGAACATAACCTACTCAAGTATACGAACGGGTACGCATACCTAAGTGGCCGGACCAAGTTTGGGTTTGCCAGTATGCGAACGGGTACGCATACCATCCAAACTCAGTTAAATCCCGGAACTTGAAACTCACGCTAGTACGCATACCGGTATGCATATTGAGTTCCCAGACTTTCATAAACCAATCAGTACGCATACGGATATGCATACTATGGTTCCCGTACTTGGAATATCTTGCAATAGTTAGCATACAAGTACGCATACTGTGCTATATCCAATCATGGCTATTTGTTCTAAACTCCCATTTCAATCATTGAAACATTCTTAGAAGACGACAATAGCTGTCTCACACAAACTAGTAGCTTCGAAGCAATTTTCAAGTGATCAAATGATCAATAAGACACATTCCGAGTCTACATCAAATGACTATCTCACACAATTCATGTAAGATGTTACAAGGCGATTTTCACATGATCATCTTTTGACTTTCGTCAAGAATATAAGATGAACTTGGTTAAAGCGAAATCTTACCAACACATATTTCGAGAAATATGTAAGCGAGTTAAACTCAGCTCGAAATATCAAATGTGTATAATCGAAGTCTATATAGCTATACGACTTTTGTCTCAAATATGAAATAGACTAGATAGACTTTTGAGTGATATATGAGTTCAAGTCTCCACATACCTTTTGTTGATGAAGTTCCACAAGCTCCCCTCAGTAGTTCTTCGTCTTCAATCGATGAACGCCGTGAAGTCTAAAGCTCAACTACACTTTCTATCCTAATCCGAGACTTAGATATAAGTAGACTAGAAATCAAGACTTATAGTTTTTGCAACTAAACTTGACAACAAGCTTGAGATAGCAACGCTTGCGAGTTCGATCGAGCAGTGATCTAACAGGCTGAATAGAGTTTTGGCCAAGTAGTGAAGAAATTTGCTAAGTGCGAGTTAGCTGAAATTGTGCTTTGGAGCATAGTTGCCATTGTCAAGGTTGGTATTGCATTTGGGTTGTGCGAACCTGTAAAACTTACCATAGTGCTTGGCCTAAGCAACATAAATATTATTATTCCTACTAACATAAGTAAACATGCAGACTTCAAAACTAGTACTAATATGTTTGATTTCCTTAATGATATTCTGTTTATCCCAGTGAGTGGGAAAAGAGTCTTCAGTAATAGATTGAATAACTAGTTTTGCATCAGCTTCGATATGAATTCTCCTAATCGGAAAAGCTTTAGCCCATATTAGCTCTTCACATACTGCTTTGCATTCTGCTTCTTCAGGGTCTAAGAAATCCGCTGAGAATGTCCCTCTGATGCCTCCACAATATCCTGCATGATCTCGAAAGATCGGACCAGTAGCAGCATGATTAGTTTAAAACAAAAAAAGCATCTATACATATTAAACTTAACTAAACCATAATCAGGTGGTTTCCATTATGAAGCTGGCAATTTAGTAATGGCAGTATTAATGTCAGTACTATCATGTAGGGTACTATGAGGGAAACAGAGATTCAAATAGTAATTAATCTTGTTCATAGAGTTAAAAGGGTCTAGTGATACTCCTCGAAAGAAAGAGTTACATCTGTCTTTCCAAATTATCCAAGCACCAATCATAAGCCTATATAACCAGCTTTCTGCTCGTCCAGCTTGATTAGTCGAGAACCAACTGATGCACCATTGTGCCAGTGTAACTGAGTTGTTTTTAACTGCATCAATATCCACGTTAATGCATCTCCATATAACTCTCGCGTATCTGCATTCTAGAAGGTGATGTTTAATAGTTTCCTCTGCTCTGCCACAACTTCCACATAACGTATCAACTTCCGGATTATATCTTGCTATTCTGCTTGTAGTTGGAATAATGTCTTTGATACATCTCCACACAAATAATTTAAATTATGTGAAACATTGCACTTCCACAGAGATTTCCAAGTTTGAGTTGAGACTGTAACACCATTAACTTGAGCATCACTTTGACAGTTAGATATTGTAAGTGCTTTTGACTGAAAATGTACCATCCTTGGCGGACATCCAGATCATATTATCTTCCTTAGTAATGTTAAGAACATTTGAGTAACTCTTGTAGCAGGTGGCCCATCAAACAGATAATTGACTAGAGTGGTATTCTATGTATTAGAGTTTGGCATAATTAACTCACTAACCAAAGTGAAAGAACTATGATCTTATGAAGTGGGTTCAGGAGGTTGATGAATGCCAGAAATCCACATATTCAGCCAAATCCATTTTCATTAACATCACACCATGATTGACTGCCGTCCATGGGTTGTAGTTTTGCCGCAGCTTTACATATTATTTTCACATCTTGACATATTATTTGCACATCATCACTCTGACTCGGCCAGTTGCAAGAACTCTATATCCTCAAGGCTGGGCTAATGCTCATATACATGGTGGTAACATGGGTGAGATACGAAGATATTGTTTCGAAAAGAAAAAAAAAGCTTTCCCAGTAATTCGGTGCATTTTATTATCAAAATAAATTAAAGATGTAGATTTAGAATCCAAAATATAGTCCAATATAAAAACTCATTAGAAAAACTTGGGAGTTTAAAAACAACGTCGATTTACGAAACTTAATATTCTCTTAATAACTAGATTGCATTGATTTGGGGAAGGGCATAGTTGGGGAAAACTTAACTTGTAAAAAACGATTAAAAAGATATTAAAAATGGCGTGTTTTTATTTGTCCTTCACGCCCACATCAAAAATTTATATTTCTTATGCTACCTCCCTCTTTGGAGGAGGTAGGGGTTTGATCTTCGGACTTTGTAATTACTAGTAGTATTAAAGGGTCAAATCACTAACTAACCATTGTACTAACCCACAAAAGAAAATGAAAAATTGTACACGTTACATAATAAATTGAAAGAATATGTACAAATCTTAGAAAATATGATTTTTAATAAAGCTGGAAAACATCGAAATGCCAACTGATTTTCGTTATGTAATGTATATACCATGGAGTAATTTCATCATTATGAAATTTCTGGAGTAGATCCAAGAGAAAAACACTATCGCCTAGGAATAAAGGTTCCATTGGTGGTAGGGTTGTATATGTCTCGGTTCGGTTTTTGCTCAAACCAAAACCGAAACCGTTACTTCTGGTTTTTATTTTTTCAAACCAAAACCGTGTCATTAACCAACTATTTCGGTTTTTTGTTTTATCATTGGGTTCTGGCTTTACCATTCGGTTTCAGTTTTACCATTATTTTTTCAGTTTCATGTAAATGACAGTTAAAAACAGAAAATACATAGAGAAAAAAAATGAAAGATTAGAATATAGTCACACATAAAATAAAATTACACATTCAAATTAAATAAAATTAAATATAGACTTTTATAGTTTAAATCTACAAATCAGATTAAATATAGTTAACCAAAGGTAGATCTAATGGTTGAATTGGTTTTACCGTTGGTATTCAATTTGGTTTTTACAACAAACCTAAACCGAAACCATTATTCTCAGTTTTTATCTTTTTAAACCAAAATCAACCATTAATAAATGGTTTAGTTCATTTATTTATTTCACTAATCGGTTTGATTTGGTTCGGTTTGGTTTGGTTCGATTTTAAGGGATAACCGTTACTATCTACACCACAACCCTTTATCTAAGGCTCTCCTGGTAATACGGATTTAAAACGGGTTTTATTGACGCCCACAAGCCGGATTGTTAGTTTTGGGGGTTTAAGGAGAGAGAGAGAGGGGGACTGAAAACCCTAGAACAGAGTAGTATTATAGTGAGAAAACAGTCAGGTTTGGGTATTGATTATCTAAGCTGGGTTGATATGGATTCACACTAGGTATCGTTCAGTGGCATTTCAGGGGTTAAAACTGTAAGAACTCTAATCTCGTTTATTATTTCATCAAAATAATAAAATGATTTACTATTTTAGGGTATTCATTTAGATATTTAATAAGAATGCCATGATTATTTGTAAAATACCTAATTCACTCGATGCAGAAACATCTTGTTGTCTTCGGTAGCAGAATTTATTTCAGTTCAACCAAAATTACTAAACCAATCTTGCCCAAACTTATAAATTTAGGAGCCCTTGAACAGAATGGCGGTAGTTCTATTAGATTTCTGTCCAGTATGTCGATGCAGAGACGGCTACCTGACCTGGATGACCCGTCCACCTTAATGAAGGAAGACGGTGTTGCTGTTTGTTCGACCATGTGGATTGAGAATTTTAGAGAACCTGATAGAACTGTAACCAGTGTTCAAGAGTATTTAAGGCGATTTGAATTGTGGGTTTTAGCTTATCAGAAAGTATGTGCTGATGAAATGGGTACTTTTATGCCTAGAAGTGCGATTCAGAAATCAGCTTATGATGACTTATTAGCACTCAGGAATGCTGTTTTAGATTCGAGGTTTAAATGGGGTGCTCGGTTAGATTTTTTTATTCGGTCACCAAAAGATAAAACTGATCTCGGATCACTTTCTAAGAGGAAAATTAAAGCTATTTTGACTACTACACAGCCGGCTGCGTTCCAAGATCGAATTGTTCAGGAAGTTCTTTACATGATTCTGGAACCTATTTATGAAGCTCGTTTCTCACAGAAGTCATATGCATTTAGGCCTGGGAGGACTCCTCACACTGTTTTCAGGGTCATTAGGAGGAATTTTGCAGGTTATTTGTGGTATATAAAAGGAGATTTGAGCACTATTTTAGATGGGATAAAGGCGGGTATGGTGATTGATGCTTTGTTGAGAGATGTTAGAGACAAGAAAGTGATTGATTTGATGAAGGCCGCTCTTGTGACACCGGTGATCACTAGTCGTGTTAATGCAGGGGAGAAAAAGAAAACGAAGAGGAAGAATCAAAAGAAGAAAGAACTAGCAGATGATGAACCAAAGCCCGACCCTTATTGGTTGAAAACATTCTTCCGGTTTGCTCCAGAGGAAGCTGAGAAGCTTCCCTCTTGGGGACATTGCGGAATTCTAAGTCCCCTTTTAGCAAACATTTGTTTTGATGAATTGGACCACTGGATGGAGGGTAAACTCAAAGACTTCTATCGTCCCGTAACAAGTAAAGCTATATGGAACTCTCCAGAGGGAGGAGAAGAACAGGGGAATACTTCATGGCCGGAATTTGTCCCAACAAATGGAAAAGATAAGACTAGAAAGATGGATTATGTTCGTTATGGGGGCCATATTCTGATCGGGGTTCGAGGACCTAGGGCAGATGCAGCAACACTGAGGAAACAGTTAATTGAGTTCTGTGATCAGAAGTATCTCTTAAAGCTTGACCATGAAAGCTTACCTATTGAACACATAACAAAGGGTATCATGTTTCTTGATCATGTTTTGTCCCGACGAGTTGTGTATCCGACTCTTCGGGTTACGGCAGCTGGTGGAAAGATCATCAGTGAGAAAGGTGTGGGTACTCTCCTATCAGTTACTGCCAGTATGAAGCAATGCATGAAGACGTTCAGGAAGTTGGACTTTCTTAAGGGAGATCGAGACCCTGACCCGCAGCCTTGTTTCAGGATGTTTCATGCTACTCAAGCACACACAAATGCACAGATGAACAAGTTCTTATCCACAATGGTGGAGTGGTATAGATATGCTGATAACCGTAAGAAGATTGTGAATTTCTGTTCTTATATTATTAGGGGTTCATTGGCGAAGCTCTATGCTGCAAAATATAAGCTCCGTTCCCGAGCAAAGGTTTACAAAATTGCGTCGAGAACTCTTAGTCGTCCACTGAAAGAGAAAAAGGGAGTGTCTCCTGAATATCACAATCTGCTAAGAATGGGCCTTGTAGATTCCGTTGATGGGCTTCATTATACTCGTATGTCTCTTGTACCTGACACTGATCACAAACCTTTCCCACGTGGTTGGAGGCCGGATCATGAGAAGGTTTTAATGGAATATATTAGGCTCGAGGATCCTAAGACTCTGGAGGAGCAAAGGAACTGCCTGAAAGAACATGGCCTTATTTCCCCACAAGATCAAATCTCAATGGTTGTTTGGAATCTCAAACGAAATGCTGTATCAGTGGATCAGCTTCCTTTGGATACAAAAGAACTGGCATTAAGTTTGGTCGAAGAGGATTCTGATAGCAAGAGCAGTAATGGGGAAAACAATGAAGAAGGATATGAAGCTGCGCAACTGTAAAAACATTTAGGGTGCAAACCAGGAGGACTTTGTTAAGGTGCCCACTGATGAAGAAAGATAAGTTTTACATCTTGTGCTTGAAGATCAATCATTGTAGTTTAAGAAAGATAAGGTTTACTGCTTGTGCTTGAAGATCAATTATTGTAGTTTCGTATACTGATTACTGTAAGACGAGTCGTATATCACTTCTGCAAAAAATCCTGGGATCTGCCTCGATGAACCGATAACATGTGTTATTAAAAGGTATGTTTTGTCTACACTGACATCACATTGAATTCACCAGATCTATTACAATTGTTATTCCAAGTCAGGAGTGCTCTACTGCTTGTCTTGAAGGAAAAAAAATGTATGTAATTAGATATTTATACCGGCTCTTTTGTTATTTTGTAGAATTACTAACGCACCAAGGAGAGAGCATGGCTTCTGAAGCAAACACTAGGGGACAGTGACCTGGTTTATGGGCCGTATGATTGGCATATCATCAGTCTGAAAACAATCATATATCTGAAGTTGTTCATAAAAGTTTATTAAGTTTATTTCTTCAATATAATTGGTGCAAGTAACTAAACTAAAGGTGAGAATGAACAATTCAGGCAAGCAGGTGACTTCAAATTAAAATTTCAGGAGTGAGTCCATTTTTGTGCACACCCCTCTAAAGAAAAAAGTGCCTAGTGCCGTTAAAAGAAAAAAGTGGAAGCTTTTCATCCTTGTGGGGTCTCCCTACGTGAAAATCCTTTGATGAGGCTGGTCAGGTGCTGTAGATGAAAGACACGATTGAGGAAGTACCACAAGTGATTAGACAACAATTCATCTAAAACTGTAAACATTTCTAGATTTTTCATTTTTTTTCCTGTACACGGGCATAGTTCGTGATTCTTCTCTGAATTCAGCGCCATTTTTTCCCGTACTACTCTACTCTTAGAACTCACTGATACAGAACACCGCGATTAATAATATACAAACACACAGGACACAGAAAAAAGGAAAAAATGAGGCGAACAACCAACAGAAAAATCACAGGAATTAATCATCTTTGTTGTCCAGCAATGAGGAATTTCTAGCCATCTTCTCAAGCAAACATAGTGATACCTCTTGCAACCCTGCATATTAATAGGACAAAGGTTAGGAAACAAGCTGGGCCAAAATTGTGTAATTGACGTTCAGAAAAACAATGATGTATTACCTTCCCAATGATGTAAGCTGGGGTTCTGCCAATAACAGAACTTGCAGTGGTTTCTGATCTAATTCCCTGTTTACAGCAAGAGAGAAAGTATTGGTTAGCATGTTTAACTATAATGTTAACCACATAACATATGCTAAGATAAGAAAGAAAATAAACACTTGCTAATGAAATCTTTTGCCTTGCTCTAAAACTAATTCGTGATGCTCATAATTGCCACCGCTTGAACCCTGATTTTCTAACTGCTAGAATGACACTTCAATAACTCGAGGACTTTATTTAGAATGTGCAAATAGTATGTACTTTGGTACCCGTGACCTTACACGCATAGAAGGATACTAATCTCCTTTCGGCTTTCACACTTACCCCTATTTTGTTGGGATTACTTGCAATAATGCAACAAAGAAAAAGAAAAAAGATGAGCAAACGATTTGAAAGACACACCTATTTTCAAGAGCAAGTAATCTATGGTGGAGAGTGTAATCAGCACCAACATAAGTAACAATTAAACTACCAGCATCAGGGTGAGGCCAGCTTCTTGAAGTAGGAAATCTCAGAATGAATGTGCCAGGTTCTTGGCATCCCCTAGGACCTCTCAGTGAAGCCTCTGCTTCTTCCTTTGTAATCAATCCTTCTATCCATTTAGGCGAGATACACCCCCATGTTGCATTTATCCAATCTCTTGATAAAGTAAAAGCCACAGGATATAACCAATGCCACATCTTGTCAAAGTTTTCTTGAGTCATATTGTCTCCGCATCCAGCAATTCTTCTTAGAAGCTCAAGGTCCTAAATGAACAGAGAAAAAGTAACTAAAAGAGGTTCTGGGCAAAAATTCTAAGAAAGTTCATTCAGGTTCTACTGAGTCGAACCAGTTTGAACATGGTTCTGAAGACTAAAAGACAGATCCCTACTCGGAGAGTTTAGTGTTAATAAATAGATGCAACTATGAGTGACTGGTCAATAACCTGTGTTGTCAAAGACCTAGTAGTGCCACGAGAGATCTTCATGAATTTCTGCTCAATCTCAAAGATTGCATCTTTCCACAGGACTTGACGGCTGCCTTTCGAAATCGAGAACCAGGTGTCATTTCCTTCCTGCACCAATGCCTTTGCAATTGATATTGGGTACCTGTCAGCCGAAATGCAAGCAGGCAAATATTTAATATTATGACAAGATGATGTAAGGTGAAACCAGTAGTCATGATATACAGGAATATGTATTTAACATCTACTTCATGGTTTCAATTAAGCTTCTCATAGAACTTGATTGATCCACCATCTATGCCTCACTTTGTTTTAGATGACTGGTATTTGGAAATAACAACTGGTAAGGAAATGGAAGGATAAAAATAGATAAAAGCTTATAGAAATTACCGGTGGTGGGAACACCCAGTGTAAATAGTAATCTGTTGAGCGAAGTTCATAATTTCTTGATTAGTAGCAGATGATACAATTTCCTTCAGCAGTAGTAAGCGATCATTAATTCCTCCAAGGCAGTATTTAAAAATGGTAAAATCTGAGATTGTATTATAACTACTTGTCAACACGGAATTCAGTTTTCTTGCTTGCACACTTTCAGTGTCAGACAAAGTGTTATCACTTTCGTCGAGATTTTCAGGTCTCCTCTCTTCAGTTGCCTCAAAAGCATTGTCACCCTGCATTTTTGGTGAACCACTAAGTTTATTAGAATGTGAGTGCACTTCTCCTCACCCAAGCTAAGATGTGGGTTCAGAAAACCCCACTGGCTACTATATTACGGGTTGGTAGTTAACCAATCAGTTTTCGAACCCTCACCATCACATCGACATATCTTCTTGACAGTTGACACCCATGCCACATAGGTCAAACAAATTCGAACTCTAACAAGATGTATCAAGTTTTCTAGTGGCACCTTTTGGTTCATTAGATACCAAGCTAGAAAATATTAGTGGAGGGAACAATAAAGATTGAAGTGTATATGATCACTAGAGATTAGTTTGCATATCATTGGGACAGTGGTACATACTTCAGCCGTTCTAATTTCTTAACAAGAAAAAACTGAGTAGAAAAGGCAGTGGTTTACCTGCTTATTGTTTTGAGAATGGTCTGCATTAAGGTCAGCCTGGCTCCTGACAGATTGCATTTCACCTCCAACTTTGACACGCTTTGGATTTGGACTGACAATCAAACCTAGGGTACTTGGATGACTATCTCCATTATTGTGTTGTGGGAATTCATCATCTAATACCATCGTTTGAGATCCACCAGGTGGATGAATGGCAGAGGTTGCCTTTGCCCATGCTACAGAGGTCATACGGTTATTACGGCTTCTTGAGATACATCGAACTGGATGAGAGAATGCCTCAAGGAAAGGATATTTCCCAGATCTTGCCGAGCCAAAATGAAGACGGAACAGCCTATTGTCACATTTTGATGATAGCTATACGAAAAGGGGAAAAGTGATCATTAGCTTATCAAAAAGCGCCCAGAAAGAATAGGAAGAATAAAACTTAATTTACAATTTGCCACAAAAATTCACAAGATTTTCTATACTAGTACCTGAGATATTTTGAGCTTAAAGGTAGCCCGGCCATGTATTAGTTTGCTTGGTCTTGCAGAAGACGCAAATTCAATTCCGTCATAGCTTGTTAAAAGGGGAGCCTCTGCATCATTTGGTTTCTCAACAGGCAATCCATTGTCAGCGTATTGAAGAGAAGCCACAACCTGAAAAACAAAAAGAAAAGTCCATGGTTCACTTAAAGATAATTTTGAACTATTAGAAACATTATCAATGATTTGCAAAACAATCCAGAGTTTCACCTCCATTTCCTTGTTCACGGGATGACTGAAGGCATCTAACAGAACGACGTCCAAGGAAAAATTTCTGCGACAAGAAGCCTGCATTTAACTGAATGATTATTAAAAGATAAGAAAGTAATTGTTCTTTTTACAATGTCCTATGTTACATCCAGGATTGAGGAATATATTTTGTCCAAGTCCAAATATGAAATATTCGATAAATAGTGCTACTCGTACATATAGTGACGAGTTTCAAAAGTAAAAGGAATAGCGATGGAAGCCTAAACAAATGGATTTATCAAATGTAAAATGGATCTCCCCCAACCTTGCCACCAATAATGTTCCAAACACCATCTTCACCTTCTTCAATCTCATATGTGCTAGAATAATCGATAGATAATGCTACTGGAGGGTTCTGCCAGCAAACAGAAATTTTGTTGGTTAGTCTCCCAATCTATCAGAAAAAAATAGCATAAAATATAACTGTATGATAAATTGAGCAATATTCTAACACACCTCAACAAAGTGACCATTAATAGAGGATGTTGGAGGCAATATCTGAGGATAATGAACATAACCCTGCACTTCCTGATTATCTCCATTAGAACCAGCCAAAGTTAGACTCTTCAACTTATCCACTCCAGAATCATCATCCTTAGAGAAGGAAGTTAATGGGTTTTCTCCAACCCATACCCCATCAACATGAAGACGCACCGCATTAGCTGATACCTAGTGGAAGAGATTGATGCATAAGCTTTTTAGAAGGTAGTATGGAATAGAAGAACAGTATATTCTCCAATAGAATTGCCCACAGCTCTTCTACCTGAAGAAAAGACACCACAAGACCAAAGACTGCCAAACCTAAACTTATCGTATGTCAATGATGTATAGAATGAGACAATTAGAGTTACACAAGGGGATCCAAATTCCAATAAGTATTGGCACAATTTTCTTCAGTCATTTCTCATTTAATCATGGAAATTACAGTGTGATAGAAAACAAACCTCACATCCAACGTGGACCCATTTTTCCAATGGAAACTCAAACTCCGTCGAGACGGATGGAACTTTAGACCACAGAAACGAATCTCCTGATTGGGTAGCCTCTTTGTGTAGGAACAATAATGGCAACAGTGCTAATTTCTTCTCCTTGTTCAACACAAGGAAAGGAGCATCGCCCTCAACACCAGAATGAATCTAATACCCAGAAGAAAAAACATAGGGCGATGTAAACATATATCTTCTTCAAATGTTGATTACATAAAAGTTCAAGCAGAATTAATTCCACATATACATGACATGCGATGAAGACCTTAAGCATTAAATTTACACAAATTGATCAATCAACTACCCAAACTGACGATTAACTACTATGCAATTTCCTTAAGAATACATTAGAGGATGACGAATAAAGTATATGAACTTCACATTTTCACAATCTTCCAACAGAAAAATCCCCTTCGAAAAAACCCTCTTGTGTTTTTTTTTTTTTTTTACCTTAGCAATAAACTGATAAGAAAAACAAACACTACCATATCCAAAAATAAACTGATAAGAAAAACAAACACTACCATATTGCTAAGGTAAAAAAAACAAAAAACACAACCATATCCAAAATCAATCTCCCGGAGAAAAATATGAGCCAGCATTTGTGAATTTCCCATTACAAAATGAAATCATACAAACAAAAATAGGGTACATACAGAGAGAGCGGGAGAGAGATATACCTGGCGAATAATTATAGCAGGAGAAGAAGTAGAACTTAGGAGATAAATCCAAATGCAAAGAGAAAATGTATCCTTTTCTTTATCTATTTCTATTTTAAGATCATTAAGTGAAGTATAATCTTCTTCTGGAGAAGCTTCAACAACAGTTGCAGTAGTAGTAGCAGCAGCCATGGATTCTAACTCTATGGTCAGTTTCTTGTCAACTTTGAAAGAGGTTTTGTTTAGAGATAAACAAGAAATGAATGAGCAGCAAAACTGAAAGTAGGTTTTTTTTGGTGTCCGATGATGAGTCTTTGTTGTTTCTCTCTCTAGTTTGGTGTTTTCTCTTTTTGATGGGAGAGAAAAGGGCGTTAATTAACCAAAACCTCTAGTTTTGGTTTTGGTGTTTTCTCTCTCTAGTTTGGTGTTTTCTCTTTTTGATCGGTGTTTTCAGTCTGTTCTGTTTTGGTGCTTCCGTGTTTTTTTTTTTTTTTTTTTGCCTTCTTTATGAACCGTTTTTTGGGCACTACTCAAAAATGGAGGGGGATTACCCTTCATTTTTGGGTGGATATTTGAAGTAATTTTGAGTCACCCCTTATCTAATTTTTTTAATACTAAACTTGTCCTTGCTAATTAAATTAGTTAGTGTAATGATTAATCACTGATTAGTTAGTGTTAGTGTTATGATTAATTATTAATTAGTTAGTGATTAGTGATTAGTGAGTTATTAATAGGATAGTTTTGTTAGAATCAGAATTATTGAGAGAGAAGAAGAAAAAGAAGAAGAAGAAGAAAAGATGAAGAAAAAGAGGGAAGAACCCAAAAAATCTTATTTTGAGTTTGGTAAATATGATATGAGTGATTCTTGTGATGATACCTCCTCCTCATAATCAAAACCTCCTTCATCTCCTAGTTTATTTGTCAATCTTTCTAACGATCCGGATATGAGTTATTTGTTAGATGATGAAAGCTTTTTACCCCAAACACAAGCTAACGACCCAAATGATGGATTTTATCAGCCACAACCAGAAGATAAAGTTATGGGTACTCATGTATGGCTCAAATTTAGTTAATGTAGCTTGAATTGTACAAAAAATTGGCCAAATTGAAAATTTCAGGAAAAAAAATCGGCTAGGTCATAGTAGTTCGGTTACCTAATCTGCAGAAAAAGTAACCAAACTTTTCTGTATGTGCAGTTCGGTTACTTATTTCAGCAGACGCAGGTAACCGAACTCTATTTTAATGGAGGTTTTTGAGAGTTCGGTTATCTTTTTCCAGAAAACGTAGCCGAACTATTTTTATAGAGTATACAGTTAATAGTTCGGTTTAGTCGAGTTAACTATTTCGTTTAGGCAAGATCGCAAACTACTTCATAGAATACCTTTAGAGTTCGGTTAAGTCGATAGTACTAATTAAGTTGCTGAACTTCTAAGGAGAAAATCCAAAGAACAAGTTCGGCAAGATCGCAAACTTTTCTAGTGATTATGTAACCGAACTATCTATTCGGCAAGGTCGATAAAATTGTTTACATTGCCGAACATCTAAGTGTTTCTTGTTTGTTTTTGGTATTTACGTTGTGCTATTTCTCGTAGGTTGCATGTGATCCAATACCAATGGAAAATCAACCTTCCCCAGTTGTATTTTGTACGATGACACATCCCATCACTACATGAATGACTTGGTATTCAAAGATCCGTTAGAGGCAAAGAGTTTGGCTAGACAACATACACAAAAAGACATGTGCGTATTAGTTTTGAATGAGAGAGAAAGCAAAACTCGCTTTGAAATGGTTTGTGAGAGAAGCGGTGATCCCGAGAAAAGCCACAAGAGGAAGGGTTATGTTTATGTAGGAAAGACAAAAAGGAAGAACAAAACTTTCTCAAAGAAGATTAATTGCACATTCAAGCTAGCATTTCATTACAACAAAGATTTGGATGGATGGGTTCTCTACAGGGTTATGGAAGGTCGTGATAGACGCATTATTGTGTCTAATATGTCTCTATTGTGTATATTGTTAGTACCCATTTTTGTACTTATTATGGGGTTTGATGTGTTTGTAGGTATTTTTGGGAAATAAACATTTTTGGAAAAATCGGCTCGAAAAATTATGCGGAGCACCCCTGGAGGATATTTGTTATTCGGACTCTCAGTTTGAATAAGGGGCACCTCAGTTGGGCACATGTTATTCGCACCCCCGGTTTGGTTAGGGGGACACCCTTCTTCTTCACGGTTTGAGAAAATTTTGGCGGGAAAATGTTGTTTGAAATTCCGGTTACATGCAGACTTCTCAGGGCGGATTTTGGACGTGATTTTATGCAATCTTTTCGTGGATTTGGTTTGGTAATAGTCTGATACGACTAAACAGGGATGGTAAGGACCTTGGATTCGATTGGATTTGGCAGAATAATCGTGTGGAAGAAAACATAGGAGCACGAGTTTGCTAGGGTCTGTTACGGGATTACAAAGAGTTTGAGCGTATTTGGATAGAGCTTGGACGCTGCAGAAGCGTGAAGGAGTTAAACAAGGAGAGTTTGGAGTGAATTGGATTGCTACAGACGCGTGCAGAAGAAAAAGAAAAAGAAAGAAAATATTCCCGTGGCTGGCAGCATTAATGAGAGTGATTCCGGATTTATTACAGTGATTTTGAGCCCCTGTCGAGTATATATAGGGTTCTGGGGATGCTGATAAGGACTAGGGAGAATTGGGAGCAGTTTGGAGCAGTAGAGAGCCGGAAAATCAAAGTTACAGGAAGGATATTTTTTCTGCTGGTGAAGAACGTATGAAGAACATAAGACACTCAAAGACAGTCGTTCTTCAACAGTGCTAGTGACGGTTATTTCTTATCGTTTCCTGTAACAATTGATTTTGTAACAAATATAAGTGTTACAAACCCGGTTTTAATAATTTTTCTCCCATTTCATCATTTGTGAACCATTTTTGAGCATTAATAAAGATGAATTTTGAGCATGTTTCCATGATGATGATGAGCTAATTCTCGCGTAATCAAGGCACGGAGGAAGCTATTGATGCATGAATAATTGGTAATTATTTTACTTTTCTCTAATTTGCATTTTATAATTCACTCAAATCACTGCTTTGCAGAATTTTAATTGTTTGCATAATTTTCTTAATTAGTTGTGATTCAATTAGAGGTTATACTTTGTTTAGATAATCTATGCTTAAGGAATACAATTAATGTTTGAGAATATGCCTGATTATTTGTGAATTAAGAAATAAGAGATTTTAAAGATAATTAGAGTTTTGGAATTTTTACCATCATTCATTCATGTGTAATAGTGGAATCTAGTGTCTTGGTTATTTTCAATCTTGAAAACAAATTTGGATTTAAATTTTCTCTATTTTTAGTTTAAATAAGTCTAAAATCAATTGCTTTCACAAGTCTCAACGAACCTTTTACTACAACAAAGTTGAAAACACGTCAATTTTTTGCGCCGCTGCCGGGGACTTGTTTTTAAGTTAGAGTTTTTAGATTTATTATTTTTTTAGTTTTATTTTAGATTTTTATTATTTTCTCTTTGTTCTATTTTATGTTTCTTTGGGTATATTTCTTTGTGCTACAGGTTTGGAGTTTGGACCGAAAAGAATTTAAGCCAAAGACTTTTGTGACTAAGAGATTAGGAGCCAAAGATAAAAGCTAAAAGAAAAGGAAAAGAAAGACAAAGAAATTTTATTTTATTTTTATTTTAGTTTTTATTTCTTTAGATTTTCTTTTTAGAAATTGTATTAGGATATCTTATATTTTTGTAATTTTTTTTCTTTTGCACTTTATTTTTGGACTTTGGACTGTGAACTTTGGGACATTATCATTTTATTTTTAAACCCTATGGAAGGGTAGTTTTAAATATTAAACCGTTTGCAGAGAAGGACGACGATTACGATATCGTCTCGGCCCCTCGGGTTCGTACATGACATAGGAGTCGTGGCCCGAGTCGACTTCAGCGGTTCATCCCCCGTCTGGTACGGGAGGTAAGTTTTTCGAAACACCTGTGAATCCCCTGTCAGCGGGTTTACTGTCTGCCTTAAGGTGAATATATGTTGAGGACTGAATACGGATTTTAATTTCTTAGTAAAGGGCAAGGACATGCCATACAAGATAAAGGTTCGGATTTCATCACCGTTCTCTTCTTGCCCGTCTTAGGAAAACATAACGCGAACCCAAGCCTAAAATATTGACTAGATTGAGACCTATAGGGTAACGAGCTTAATAGGAAAGTCGTTCGAAAAATATTGGTTGCTCTTTTAAGCATACTTTGAAGTTCAGGAAGATTACTGTAAGTCGATTAGAGCCGCCTTGTAACCCAGGGAAGCGTTGCCAAAGAGGTGGGGGTATCAAAGCTCCTCTGAGCTTCCCCTACTTTTCTTCGACTCACTTTATTCGGATCGATCCAGAGAGGTTTGCTTAGATTGTAACGAATTCTTTTTCGAAGGATTAGAAGCTGGTCTAGAAACAATCTAAGTGGAGCCATCATGCTTGTTGTTTGCTAGAAATCTTTAGGTTTGCTTTGGTGGAGTCAGCCTGCTGTGTGTTTGCTTAGAACCTTCCTTCCTTAGGATTTTTTTTATTTTTTTTTATTTTTTTTAGTGTATGCCAAAATCGCTCAAGTCCATTAGTGAGCGTGCTTGGAAAAGAGACACTTTTGGCCGTTTGATTAGTGACGAGCCTAGAGGTTTTTCTTTTGTAGACGGGGAGCTCGAAGACTCTTCTTTGGAGAGCCCTGTTTTTGGAAACTTCAATTTTGAGAATTTAAGTCTTAGTGAGGAATTCACCCCTAGGATTTTTACTGTGCCAACAATGACAACTTTGAAGGAGTACATGTACCCAACTAGGACCAACCGACCATCGTGCATTAAGTTGCCAGCCTCTACGGCTAGTTATGAGTTGAAACCTGGTATTCTTCAGATGATCCCTATATTCTTAGGAAAAGATGATGAAAACCCTTACTTTCACATTAGGGACTTTGAAGAAATTTGTGGAACAATTAATATTAAAGACCTTGGTGAAGAAGTCTTGAAACTTAGGATGTTCCCCTTTTCCTTGAGAGATAAAGCCAAGACCTGGCTGAACAACCTACCATCTGAATCCATAAAAACATGGCAGGAACTTATTGATGCCTTCTATTTTAAATTCTACCCTAAACATAAAACTACAGCTGTTAGGCAGAAAATTAGTACTAGTGTTCAACAAGGGGGAGAATCTCTTTATAGGTTTTTAGAGAGATTCAATGATCTCTTATCCCAATGTCCTCACCATGGGTTTGACAAAATGAAACTAGTAGGGATTCTTTATGATGGTTTAGACTATTCGACCAAAGCCACGGTCGAGTCTTTGTGCGCTGGTGAGTTCACTAGTAAAAATGCTAATGATGCGTTTTCCTTCTTAGAAGATGTCGCTGAAAAATCCCAACAGTGGGAGTCTTGTGTTGAACCCCCTAAAAGACTCTTAATCAATAGAAGTAGCACCAATGTGGTTGATACATGCTTTGGGTCTGATGCTAATTTTACTGCTTTGTCTAGAAGGTTAGAAGCTTTGGAATTGAATCAGTCTAAACATAGGTCTTTTGTTGAACCTGATAATAGGATTAGAGCCTCTCAAGTCTCTAGTTATGGAATAGAACCCAATAACTCGTTTTGGGAAGGTTAGGTTAGTGAAGAGAAGCCCATGCTGTCTATAACAATGCTAGATTTGAAAACCGTCAGAAGTTTGACCCCTACTCAGAGACCTACAACCCTGGTTGGAGAAACCATCCTAATTTCTCTTGGTCTAAAGGACAGAGTCAAGGCCAGTCTAGTAATTCTCAGCTTCCTCCAGGTTTTGGTTATAATAAGAACCCTTCAGGTCAAGCCCAGTTCCAGAACCCTTCTGAGAATATAATAACTAGCTTAGAGGAATCTGTTAGTATATTACAAAAGAGCCAGGACATGTTCGTAAAGACCCAAGAAGTATTACTAAAGAACCAGGCTAGTTTACAAGAGGAAACCAAGCATAATTTTCAACATAATGCCAAGACTCTTGCTAAGTTAGAACTTCAAGTTGGTCAAATGGCTAAGATTCTAAGTGAGAGAGATAATGAGAGTTTTCCTAGTCAGACTCAACCTAATCCTAGAGGAGTTCATGAAATAGGAGGAAGATCATCTGATCATGTGAATGCAATCAAAACCCTTAGGAGTTGTAGAGAAATAGACAATAAGGTTGCCATGCCTGATAGTGAACATGCTGTAGTTCACCCTTTTGAATCAGAAGTTGAAGAGATTGATGGAACCTCTAAGGAGACTGGTGAGGCCCCTCCCTGATAAGCCAAACTTTGTTCCCAGAGCCCCATTCCCACAATTGCTAGTACCAACTAAGAAGGAGTCCACTTTTAATGATATTTTGGAGGTTTTTAAGCAGGTAACTATCAACCTTCCATTATTAGATGCAATTAGGAAGATTCCTCCTTATGCCAAGTTTCTTAAGGACTTGTGTAGCGAAAGTGTAAGCTCAGTGTCCATAAGAAAGCCTTCCTAGCTAGTCATGTGAGTTCGATTATTCAGAATACTACTACTCCTAAGTATAAAGACCCAGGTTCCCCTACCATTGCCTGTACAATAGGGAAATACCGTGTTGAGAAAGCGCTGCTTGACTTAGGAGCCAGTGTGAACTTACTCCCATACCATATGTACCTTAAGCTAGGACTTAGTGAGATGAAACCTACCCAGATAACACTTCAGTTAGCTGATAGGTCCGTAAAAATTCCTCGTGGTGTGATCGAGGATGTTCTTACTGAGGTCGACAAGTTTATTTATCCAGTGGATTTTGTTATCCTAGATACCCAACCTGTCCCTAACCCAGAGAACCAGATACCGGTAATTCTAGGTCGCCCGTTTTTAGCTACATCCAATGCGATCATCAACTGTCGAAACGGTATTATGAATTTGTCTTTTGGTAACATGACCATTGAGCTGAACATTTTTCATATTAGTAAGCTACCCTATGAACTAGATGACTCGAGCATAGAAGAGGTCAACATGATAGGAACATTAGTCGAGGAGTCATTACCAAACACTTTGTTAGAAGATCCACTAGAGAAATGCCTAGCCCACTTTGGGATTGATTTTGATGATGATAATGTGATTAATGAGGTGAATGCTTTGTTAGATTCAACCCCTTTGTTGGATACTAGTAATGTTTGGAAACCTAAGTTCGAACCACTACCAGTTTTTGAGTCTACTCTAGTTCCTTCGTTAGAAGAGCCTCCTAAGTTGGACCTTAAACCATTACCAGATACCTTGAAGTATTTGTTTTTAGGCCCATCTGAAACTTTACCTGTGATTGTAGTATCCAACTTGGATAGTGATCAGGAAAGTAGGCTAGTAACTGTCCTTCAAAACAACAAGGAAGCTTTAGGATGGACCATAGCAGACATTAAGGGTATAAGTCCTACTGTTTGTATGCATCAGATTTATTTAGAGGAATATACCAAACCTTCTAGGGAGATGCAACGTCGACTAAACCCTAATATGAAAGAGGTAGTTCGAACCGAGGTTCTTAAGTTGTTAGATGCAGGCATTATCTACCCTATTTCAGACAGCAAGTAGGTCATCCCTGTTCAGGTTGTCCCCAAGAAATCCGGTATTTCTGTAGTCCAGAATGAGAACAATGAGTTAATCCCAACCCGAGTGACCACGGGTTGGCGTGTTTGTATTGACTATAGGAAATTGAACAAGGTCACTAGGAAGGACCACTTTCCCCTTCCTTTCATCGACCAAATGCTAGAGAGATTAGCTGGACATAGTCACTACTGCTTCTTAGATGGCTACTCCGGATATAATCAGATCATTATTGCCCCTGAAGACCAAGCAAAAACTACTTTTACCTGTCCCTTTGGTACCTTTGCGTATAGACGCGTGCCTTTCGGGCTTTGTAATGCCCCTGCAACTTTTCAGCGTTGTATGATGAGCATCTTTCTGACATGGTAGAACGGTTCTTAGAGGTCTTTATGGATGATTTTTTAGTATTTGGTTCGTCTTTTGATGATTGCTTGCATCATTTGTCATTAGTTTTGACTAGGTGTAAGGAGAAGAATTTAGTGCTTAATTGGGAGAAATGTAATTTCATGGTTCGTTCAGGAATTGTTTTACGGCATATCGTATCTTCTAAGGGTATAGAGGTAGATAAAGCCAAAGTTAACCTTATTAAGACTTTATAGGTCCCAAAAACCGTAAGAGATATTAGGTCATTCTTAGGGCATGCAGGTTTTTATCGTCGATTCATTAAGGATTTTAGCTTGATTTCTAGACCTCTTTTCAATTTGCTTGCAAAAGATGTTAAGTTTGTCTTTGATGATGCTTGTTTAGAGGCTTTTGAGAAGCTTAAGACTTTACTCACTACCGCCCCCATAGTCCAGGCACCCAACTGGAACCTACCCTTTGAGATCATGTGTGATGCTTCAGATTTTGCTATTGGTGTTGTGCTAGGTCAGCGAGAAAACAAATTACTTCATGTGATTTACTATGCTAGCAAAACTCTGAATGATGCCCAGTTGAACTATACTACTACAGAGAATGAACTGTTAGCAATTGTGTTCGCCTTAGACAAGTTTAGACCCTATCTCTTAGGTTCTAAGGTTATAATCTTCACTGATCATGCTGCTTTGAAGTATCTTCTTTCCAAGAAGGATACAAAACCTAGATTGATTAGATGGATCCTATTGTTGCAGGAATTTTCCTTAAACATTAGAGACAAAAAAGGTGCAGAAAATGTAGTAGCAGACCACTTGTCTAAGCTTGTTGTGGATACCCCTGATGATTCCCCTCCTGTTAGAGATAGTTTTCCTGATGAACAACTGTTCTTTGTTACCCAATTACCTTGGTATGCGAATATAGTGAACTATCTTGTTACTGGTCGAATTCCCCAACATTGGGGTAAACAAGATCGTTCTAGATTTTTAGCTGAGGTTAAGCACTTGTTTTGGGATGATTCTTATTTGTTTAAGTATTGTCCAGATCAGATTATTAGGAGATGTATACATGAGATTGATCAGTCAAGTATTATTTCCTTTTGTCATGATCATGCTTGTGGGGGTCACTTTAGTGCTAAGAAGACTGCTACTAAGATATTGCAGTGTGGATTCTATTGGCCTTCGTTGTTTAAAGATTCCCACAGTTACTGTGTTACTTGTGAACGTTTCCAGAAATTAGGAACCATTTCCCGTAGGAACATGATGCCCTTGAACCTTATCTTAGTTGTTGAGGTCTTTGATGTGTGGGGTATTGACTTTATGGGTCCGTTTCCTAATTCTTTTGGTAACCTATACATCCTTGTCGCGGTAGACTATGTCTCTAAGTGGATTGAGGCGGTTACATGTAAAACCAATGACCATAGGGTCGTAGTCCAGTTTTTGAAAGAGAATATACTTACACGTTTTGGTACGCCGCGAGCTATAATTAGTGATGGAGGTTCACACTTTTGTAATAGACCATTTGATTTTTTTTTAATGAAACAGTATGGTATTACCCACAAAGTAGCTACCCCATATCACCCACAGACTAGTGGTCAGGTAGAGGTCTCCAATAGGGAAATTAAGCATATTTTAGAGAAAACAGTTAATCCCAATAGGAAAGACTGGTCATTGAGGCTTACTGATGCCTTATGGTCTTACAGTACTGCGTTTAAGACACCCATTGGAATGTCACATTATCGTTTAGTATTTGGCAAGGCATGTCACCTGCCTGTTGAGTTAGAGCATAAAGCCTATTGGGCTATTAAGGAGATAAACTTTTCACTTGACAAGGCAGGAGCTCACAGAAAGCTCCAGCTCAATGAGTTGGACGAGATTCGTAGAGATGCATACGATAGTGCTAAGGAGTATAAGAACAAAATGAAACTTGTGCATGATAAGAATATTTTACGAAAGTCATTTTCTCCAGGTCAAAAAGTTCTTCTGTATGACACTCGTTTGCATCTATTCCCCGGGAAGTTGCGCTCTCGGTGGACCGGTCCTTTTGTGGTCCGTACTGTTTTTCCTCATGGAGCTATTGAGATCGAGACACCGGATGGTTCTTCGAAGGTTAATAGTCAGAATTGAAACCCTTTTTAGAGCCCTTTCCTACAGGTGATGTTGAGGAGGTCCCTCTGGAGGACCCTGCTTACCCTTGATTGACCATCGAGGTCATTGTATGTTGTATATTAGTTTTTGATTTCTTTCTTCACCCAGGTACTATCTTTCCAACTTCTCCTTGTGTTATTTTTGGTACTGCTTTTTCATTAGAAACATTGAGGACAATGTTAGATTTAAGTTTGGGGGTATGGGAAAAAAAAAATAGTTGCAATAAATAAACTCCAGAGCCTAGAAATTTATGCCTATTAAGGATGGCACTAACCAATCTAAGTGGATGGAAGCATTTTGGTTTTAGGAGTTGAGGAACCAATCTGAGTAGATGGAAACATCTATAAGAGTCTATTCGTAAAAGCACGGAGCTCAGGTGTTAGAAATAACATGATAGTTTCGCCATATCTCGTTGAGTCCTTTTCACTTCTGTTTTTATTTTATTTTCTTTTTAAAATATGTTTCTCTGAGTGATTAGGTGGGGCTCACGATTCAAGTTGTTACCACTGCTAGGGTGTAATAGAGTGATTGAGATACTAAAAAAAAAAAAAAAAAAAAAGACCATACCAATCGGAATAAATTTTAACACTTGGATAGCAATATGTGTGTGTTCTCCCTGTCTCCGTCGCCTAAACAAGCGTGGAATGCAGGATCCACGGGAATTACCATGTAATCTGCTGACAAGAAGCATGCGCTTGGATCCACAAGATCTAATCATGTTGTTAGTTCTAAATAAATAAATAAATAATAAATGTGTGTTCAATAAATCGACGATGCCTGCGACAGTGAGTTAGGATTTTATTTTGTAGATTAAATTTGCTCGGGACTAGCAAATAATAAGTTTGGGGGTATTTGATAGACGCATTATTGTGTCTAATATGTCTCTATTGTGTATATTGTTAGTACCCATTTTTGTACTTATTATGGGGTTTGATGTGTTTGTAGGTATTTTTGGGAAATAAACATTTTTGGAAAAATCGGCTCGAAAAATTATGCGGAGCACCCCTGGAGGATATTTGTTATTCGGACTCTCAATTTGGATAAGGGGCACCTCAGTTGGGCACATGTTATTCGCACCCCCGATTTGGTTAGGGGGACACCCTTCTTCTTCACGGTTTGAGAAAATTTTGGCGGGAAAATGTTGTTTGAAATTCCGGTTACATGCATACTTCTCAGGGCGGATTTTGGACGTGATTTTATGCAATCTTTTCGTGGATTTGGTTTGGTAATAGTCTGATACGACTAAACAGGGATGGTAAGGACCTTGGATTCGATTGGATTTGGCAGAATAATCGTGTGGAAGAAAATAGAGGAGCACGAGTTTGCAAGGGTCTATTACGGGATTCAAAGAATTTGAGCGTATTTGGATAGAGCTTGGACGCTGCAGAAGCGTGAAGGAGTTAAACAAGGAGAGTTTGGAGTGAATTGGATTGCTACAGACGCGTGCAGAAGAAAAAGAAAAAGAAAAAGAAAGAAAATATTCCCGTGGCTGGCAGCATTAATGAGAGTGATTCCGGATTTATTACAGTGATTTTGAGCCCCTGTCGAGTATATATAGGGTTCTGGGGATGCTGATAAGGACTAGGGAGAATTGGGAGCAGTAGAGAGCCGGAAAATCAAAGTTACAGGAAGGATATTTTTTTCTGCTAGTGAAGAACGTACGAAGAACATAAGATACTCAAAGACAGTCGTTCTTCAACAGTGCTAGTGACGGTTATTTCTTATCGTTTCCTGTAACAATTGATTTTGTAACAAATATAAGTGTTACAAACCCGGTTTTAATAATTTTTCTCCCATTTCATCATTTGTGAACCATTTTTGAGCATTAATAAAGATGAATTTTGAGCATGTTTCCATGATGACGATGAGCTAATTCTCGCGTAATCAAGGCACGGAGGAAGCTATTGACGCATGAATAATTGGTAATTATTTTACTTTTCTCTAATTTGCATTTTATAATTCACTCAAATCACTGCTTTGCAGAATTTTAATTGTTTGCATAATTTTCTTAATTAGTTGTGATTCAATTAGATAGGTTATACTTTGTTTAGATAATCTATGCTTAAGGAATACAATTAATGTTTGAGAATATGCCTGATTATTTGTGAATTAAGAAATAAGATATTTTAAAGATAATTAGAGTTTTGGAATTTTTACCATCATTCATTCATGTGTAATAGTGGAATCTAGTGTCTTGGTTATTATCAATCTTGAAAACAAATTTGGATTTAAATTTTCTCTATTTTTAGTTTAAATAAGTCTAAAATCAATTGCTTTCACAAGTCTCAACGAACCTTTTACTACAACAAAGTTGAAAACACATCAGGTCGTCATAACCACCCTCGTCCAGAGTATCTTAAAGGACATTTCATGGCGGCAAAGCTAACTCCTCAAGAGATGGACAAGGTATCTAATATGAGGACAATGGGTATTTCACCGCTTCAAATGCTCCAAATACTAAAGGAGGATAACAAGGATAACCACTCATCTTTGTCCACCATTTACAATGCAATTGAGATAATTAGAAAGAAGGAATGGAGAGATAGACAAGTGATGCAACAATTGTTTTTTTTTGGCCAAAAAGAAAGACTACGCGGTTCAAAAGGATGTGGATTCGGACGAAGAGATAACACAACTCTTCATTGCGCATCCGACGAGTGTTCAATTGGCTCAATGCTTTCATGAAGTTCTAATAATGGATTGCACTTATAAGATGAACAAGTACGAGATGCCATTGTTGAATATTGTTGGGCGTACTTCCACGAAGTCACCGTTTACCTTGGCATTTTGTTTCTTAAGGGATGAGCAAGAACCTAGTTACATTTGGGCACTACAACAAGTTAAGGCAATATTCCGACGTGATGATATTCCCGGGCTTATAGTGACCGAAGTCGCATTGATGAATGCAATAGAGGAAGTGTTCCCATTAGCACATAATATGCTTTGTCCATTGGTGTAATTCGATGAATAGGTGCAAGCCAATAATTTGTCCACCCAAGAAAAAAGGATATGATGAGATTAAGAAGCTATCGGAAGATGAACGAGCGGATGCAAAAGAGGAAGTTGAAAAACAATACGAAGTAAATTACGCTAGATGGGTTGATTTCAACGGTGAATGGGAGTCATTGTGTTGGTATCTTACCGAGGAAGAGTATCGTCTAAATCTTGTGGAGTTTATTGCCCATTGGGATACTCTCGATTACCCCGATGTTGTATCGTATGTTCTTCGCCAATGGTTGGATCCGCACAAAGAGAGGTTTGTTTATGCCTATACCAACCAATATAAACACTTGGGAAATCAACCGACAAGTTTGGTAGAGTCGGCTCACCACCGGTTGAACAAGAATCTCTTTGGATGTGTTGATAATTTCGTAACTGTGTGGAATGCTATAGAAAATTACTTCAAGCGCGACTTTGATAGAATTAAAGAGAAGTTCCAAAAAAGCCATATATTCCAAATGACCATAAAATATGCCGATCACCCATTGTTCAAGGGAATCCATTACAATGTATCTCAGCAATGTATGAAGTTGTTGATTATAGAAGTCGAGTTGATTGATAAGTGGGAAACCAAGGGGGATGAGGTGTGTGTTTGTAACATGAAGAAGTCTATGGGACTCCCTTGTATCCATATGATAATCAACTACGAGCATGGCGTAATCCCTTTAAGCGACATTGATCCATTTTGGAAGCATTTAAGTTTCATCCCTCCTCCAAAGGGAGAAGAAGCCGAAGAAGATTTTAGTGATAACGAAATGGATAGAACCGTACTAGAGATGTATCGGGGCATGAACAAGATCCAAAAACAAATCTTTTGGGATGACATGAGGACAATCATATATCCACAAACTTCGGAGTATGTTCATGAACCGGCAAAAGGCAAACGCAAAGGTAGGCCAAGCAAAAAAGAAACTAAAAAACAACTAAGAGAATATGCAAAGGTGTTAGGTAAGAAGAAAAGTGATCAAACCGCAAATACTAAAGATCCTTCGGACCATGAGTATACCGCGGCAAGGTACTTGGAGCAAGCCAAGAAACGGGGTAGGAGTATTGAGGAGAAAGGCGAAACAAGTGAGCGAGATTTGAAGAAAAAAGGTCTGATGTGTCCATCATAACCAAGCCAACCATCTTCCGGAGACATGAAGCTTAAGGCTCCAAATAAAGACTATTTGAATGAGCTACCTCTATACATTAGAGAATACGTTATATCCACCGACGACGTTCCTCCGGATGGTAATTGTGGTTTTCATGTTGTCATACAACAACTAGGGCCTTTCATCGAAGGTGCCAAGCGACATAATGGGTGTGCAATCACTCATGTAAGGCAAAGGTTTTTGTCCAAACTAAAGGAGAATCCGGCCTTTTACAAGACAATGTTGTGCGATGGGGAGGGTAGTCTCAACGAGCAATTTGTTAGGTATCAACGTCGTCTTCATGGGGGCCATCCGATCACAACGGATTATTGGATGAGCATGCCGATATGTGGACACTTAATCGCCGAGGTATTCAATTGTGTGGTGCATTATTTCTCAAAATATGCTAGTTTCACATTCACCCAAAAAACAACCATATGTGTCGAGCAACTCAAACGAAGGAGATGTGTGATGGCATTGATTAACAACAACCACTTTATAGGCCTCCGGTTAGAACCCGATTTTCCATTGCCTCTAATATCCGGAACCTCTTATTGGCCTGCATTTAACCCCGATATAATGTTGGGTTGGTGTATTATGTATGAGCATAACATGGAGATGTGGAAAGCTTTGAAGAAGTCGGACGAAATTGTACATGAAGGTCAAATTGTTCTTGAGGATGATTAAATAACACATGTAACGGAACTAAGTATGCTTATCAATCAAATACTATGTTTTTTGAAGTGTGGTATTAATTATTGAGTTAATTTTTTTTTTGAGTTGACAGATAAAAGTTTGGTTACAAAGTAGGAATACAGAGATTGCCGAACCTTAGATCGGCAACCTGCGAAATATGCGACGTAACCGAACATCATGTTCGGTAACCTGCTCAAATTTCACAGGTTGCCGAACATCTAGTTCGGTTAGATTGTTAAATTTGACAGGTTGCCGAACTTAAATTTTTCTTGCCGCTTCTGGTTTTACAGTACAGTTCGGCTACCTTAAAAAAGATACCAGGTTACCGAACATCTAGTTCGGTTAGATTGTTAAATTTGACAGGTTTCCGAACTTAAATTTTTCTTGCCACATCTGGTTTTACATTACAGTTCGGCTACCTTAAAAAAGGTACCAGGTTACCGAACATCTAGTTCGGTTAGATTGTTAAATTTGACAGGTTGCTGAACTTTTGGTTCAAAACCCTAACATCATTAACTGCTAATTTTGACATTTACCCAACTGCTAATTTTGATTTCTACCCCGTTATTACTCACTCAACGACTATTTTAAAAAAAAAAAAAAATCGTTGGGTCTTTATCATCTCACTCACCTATTTCTATAAAAGGAAACATGTCCCTTTCAAAATCTCTATCTCACTCATCTATCCCTTTCAAGTTATTCTCTCATCTTTTTTATTCTCATTCACCATATCTTTATTCTCCTTCATCCATCTCTTTCAAACACCAAAATAGATCCTCCGTTCAATAATGATGAAGATGTCGCTATTGTTAGATCGTGGATTACGGTTACCAAGCACGATTACGGTAGAGAATGCTATAACTTTCTTTACCACGACAATAGCCAAGATATGAACCTTAACATGGATCAAACATCCGATGCTTGGTGGAATCGTATATATTGGATTTTTGAGGCGTTGGACGGAAATATTCATAGGAGGACACAACAAATCGTGAAGAGTAGATTCGAGGTGGTATTTAAGGAATGTGTGGCTGTGAAAGATGAGATTAAAGCCATAATTGATTGTTATCCCGGTGCAGTGGGTACCGAAAGAGTGTATATGAAACCAAGTATCCATAGGAGTAATAGTTATTTTGGTTGTTTTTTTTTTAATGATGCTAACTTATAATTAATTCATTTGTTGTAGTGGTGTGCTGCTCTCCGCGGATATGAAACCCAGTATGGCAAAGGGTTTTTGCATTCCGATCCCTATCGCATCTTGGAAGAAAGCACCTGTCCATTTAAATTATATGAATAAGTGTTTGTAAGGAAATTTGAATTTAGCAAGCTTTGTTATTTCAGTTCTTTCAATTATACTCTATATTAGATGTATGTTTCTTTTGGATTTAATGAAATGAAAATTTTGGATATTTTTCAACTTCTAAATTTGAGTTTACAAATAGAAGTTCGGTTACGAACTAAAATTACAGGACATTGCCGAACTATGTAGAAGCAAACGAAAACTTCTACATACGCCTTACAAAGTTACTAAAACTCAATTAAAAGATTAGAAAACATGGTTTACATAACATTTAATATCTGAAACGCGCTATGAAAAAGTCTTTAAGGATGCGGAAATGATCTTCATATTTAAAATTCTTTCTTTTCCATCTTCGCCATTCATTTTTTGATGTTCAAATGATGTCCTCGAATGTTTCACCCCTAAGTCGATACCGCATTACAATCCGAAATAAAGCCATAACTCTATCTCTAATCTTTCCAAATCGAATGAACAAAGCTACATGGTCACGGTTATGAGGGTTTGTTGTGTCGGAACAGAATTTCTCATGAATTTCCCCCAATAACTTTGATTCATAATACCATTCATTCTTCGTTCTTCGCCCCTCTTTGGATAGTTGAGTATGTAGTTTCTGCAAAGAGAAAGATCTTCATCTAGAGTAAATTTAGGACTAGCAACTGCCATTTCTAGGAGATTTTGAAACAAAATGTTAACTATGAGATAGATATATATACCATGGAGGTGTATAACGACATATTTTTAAAATAAAAATAAAAAGTCGTTACTTGATATTTGTGTCAGATAAAGAGCATTGTAATTTCAAATTTAATAGTTAGGTTACCTGAATTTTTTTGCGACAAAACCGAACTCAATAGTTCGGTTACCTGGTTAAATTGTGAGGTCACCAAACTTTGCTTTGAAGCCTCAAACCCAAACTAAACATATAAATGATACACAAACTACTCTAAAACAAACTTAAGAGTGCAGTTTTGTGATTTCTGCATCAAGAGAGTGACTTTTTCAACTTGTGGACAAAGAAAAATTTGAGTCTCCAGAGAGTAGTTCGGCAACCTCTTAAAATATAGGTTTCTAACCGAACTCCATAGTTCGGTTACCTAGTAAAATTGTGAGGTAACCAAACTTTGCTTTGAAGCCTCAAACCCAAACTAAACATATAAATGATACACAAACCACTCTAAAACAAACTTAGGAGTGCAGTTTTGTGATTTCTGCATCAAGAGAATGACTTTTTCAACTTGTGGACAAAGCAAAATTTTAGTCTCCAGAGAGTAGTTCGGCAACCTCTTAAAATAGGTTTCTAACCGAACTCCATAGTTTGGTTACCTGTTAAAATTGTGAGGTAACCAAACTTTGCTTTGAAGCCTCAAACCCAAACTAAACATATAAATGATACACAAACCACTCTAAAACAAACTTAAGAGTGCAGTTTTGTGATTTCTGCATCAAGAGAATGACTTTTTCAACTTGTGGACAAAGCAAAATTTTAGTCTCCAGAGAGTAGTTCGGCAACCTCTTAAAATATAGGTTTCTAACCAAACTCCATAGTTCGGTTACCTGGTAAAATTGTAAGGTAACCGAACTTTGCTTTGAAGCCTCAAACCCAAGCTAAACATATAAATGATACACAAACCACTCTAAAATAAACTTAAGAGTGCAGTTTTGTGATTTATGCATCAAGAGAATGACTTTTTCAACTTGTGGACAAAGCAAAATTTGAGTCTCCGGGGAATAGTTCGGCAACCTCTTAAAATATAGGTTTATAACTGAACTCCATAGTTCGGTTACCTGGTAAAATAGTGAGATAACCGAACTAATCTCTTTAACCTCAAATGGATGAAGGCTTGGGCTTCAGCCTACAGATCAAAGTTCGGAAATCTACGAAAATGTTGCGAGGTAACCGAAGCTTAACTTCGGCAACCTGCCAAGCTTTATCAGGTGGCCGAAAACCAAGTTCGATGACCTATATTTTGTCACAGGTTGCCGAACTGTAAGTTCGGTTCTCTTACTAAATCTTTTTGCTAGCCGGAATACACCCTGTAGCCAACAGATTGAAGAGTTGTTGGACTCTACTTATAAAACAAACATAAAATTCAAACACAAACCCAATTAAAACAAATATAAAAGTGTTATACATACCAAACTACGAAACTCCTTAACTAATTGTTTAAAACACACAAACATACGAAATTAAACCATACGAAATCCAAAACTAAGATGTTTTTTAAAACGACAACCATACGAAATCACTGACGACCACTATGAAGAACCCTTTTACTTCCTTGTTTACCACGAGTGTTAAGTTGAATCCTCATCAGTTGGGGTATCATATCCTCCACCGGTTTCCTCCACCGTGGTACGAACGGCGCAACTTGAACCTTCTCCTTGTTGTCGACCCCTCTTCAATTGCTTAGACCGACTTGGATCCACCATTCTTTTAGTTTCAAAATCTTACCACTGGCCGTAGAGGTCGGTTTGTTCCTCAGTCGACATCGACTCTCCACTACGGATTTTAGTCATCCATTTCTTCAATAATTTCGTACCCTTCTTCACCTGATTCCAATTTTAACCACAAGTAAATATATTTTCAATACTTTGCAACAACCCAAAAGTATAAAGAGCCATAACCTTTTTGCTTCTTCTCCACAAATAGGCATCTCCTTCTGAGCTCTCTTATCTTCCCTCTTCTTTGCTTTCGCCTTCGCCTTATCAGCACGAGCTTGTTGTTATCTATTTATCACAATTAGATGACTAATACCTTCATACCACTCCATATAATCTTCGTCACATGCATTTACATCTTCACCTAAAGGTACACAATCACCTAAAGGTAAGTAGTGCTTATTAAGTTCATTCTAGTATCCTACCGTAGGAGTTGGCTCGTGTTTTGGGACAAAATAGTTATCGGTGTTCTTTATTCCTTGAACCATCAAGTTGTAATTTTCATTCTCCACGTCAGGTACCATTTGGACACAAGAAAGTTTTCTTAGTATTCTCCGTGGATTATACATTGAGTATCCGTTAGTATACCAAATTGGTCCATAGTAACCCGAGGCCAAAGAGAAATCCTGCACTTCGACTTGATTTACATCTATATCAGTGGGTACGACGTATGGGTGAAATACCACATCGTTCACCGTCAGATTATCCAATTTCTCCCTCAACGAAGTCAACTGCTCTTCTTTGGACTTCTTCTGTGCATCCAAGAACACCCACTTTCCGGCTGTAGGTGCGCCATAGGGATAACGTGACTTCTCTTTAGCCAATTTTAGAGAAGGGAAGTGGTCGCGGATCCAAACATATGTGAAAAAAAAAAATATTAACCACATAGATGAAAATTAAATTGAAAGCACAAAATCTTATCAAATAATTTGCTAATTAATGTATAAGGTCACCTGAATAAGAGTTAATTAGCCTCCAATTTGAGTTGTCTTAATCATATACCCTTTATTCAGCTTCGTTTGAAGAAATGCAACCACCCAGTGGCCCAAGAGTAGTTGTTGACCTCATCGAGGTCCTCCAAAAGCTGTAGATAATGTGCATCAACCCTATTTCCAGAAGTGTCAGGAAAAATAACATTCCAAGCTGATATAACCAATAAGCAGTGACATGGTGCTTAAGCATCTCCTCGTCCATCACCAACTTTCCCTTCTTTACCTTCTGTTTTGTCTTTTCAAATGCCTCCTTCAACTTTACCAACTTGAATTTCTTTACCATCTTCTTCAAGGCTCCATTTTCTTCGTGGGGATTTTATTCATCGCTAATTTCAGGCTCCTTCACAGAACGTCTAAACTCACATCGGGTCTTTTTTGCATCCCATCCTAGACACTTTAGAGCCAATGCATCAAGAGCTTCATAACGCATCAAGGGGTTGTAGCCTTCTCGAAGACATTTACCTTCCACTGGTAGGCCGGTAATTCTCATGCAATCATCGAGAGTAATTCCCATCTCGCCAAATGGAAGATGCATGGTAGCTATCTCTAGATAATGTCTCTCAAGAAATGCAGATACGCCAACAACGTCAAATTCTTCATGTGCGAACTCAATGGCTCTCCATAACACACATTCTTTCACCTTCACAACAAACTCGGCGCACTCATATTTAAGATCCTATGTTTTCGCCTTTTGACGACGAATAAGACGAACTGCATCATTATGATCCTACAAAGAGAACATCACACTATTAATACTTAACGAAACATATGTCCAAAAAAAAACTTCTTTGTATTAACATCACACTATTAATACAAAGAGTACCTTTGTCGCATAGATCTTCACAGCCCATGAGTGTTTGTATCCAAACAATGTTTGTCCTCCGTCATTTGGAGTACCATAAGTTGGGCTCTTGGGTGACAAACACCAATTATCAGGAGGAATGTGTGAATATCTAGGACCATGCGTCCTCGGATTCTTCTTCTCTTAACAGGAACAATTTCTTGAATTTCTTGTTATTCAGCCTCTTCCTCTTCTTCAGAGTCATCCTCTTCATCCTCTTCCTCTCGTCCTTCTTCTTCTTCGGACTCTTTCTCTCTTTCTTCTTCCGACTCTTTCTCTTCTTCTCCTTCTTTTCGTTGTTCTTGTTGTTCTGCCTCTTCCACTTCATCATATTCTTCTTCCTCTTCTTCTTCTTCTTCCTCTCCATCCTCTACATCTTCATCCTTTTGATCGCCTTGCTCTTCTTTATCATCTTTTTCTTCTTCAACAGTAGAATCAATTGTATCCATCACTTCTTCATTGACATCTTGGATTACATTACGAACATTCTCTTGGTTGACTTCCGGTAACGATCCCCCTCCATGTTTAGCATTTTTGGCACCACGGTTTCGGAAATCTAAATGTATTCTACCACGAGGGGTGGGAGTTTTCAAATCCTCATTTAGGTGTGGATCAGATCTTTTTCCTTTGTTCCTAATGAACAAAAACCAAAGTATTAGCTAAACAGAATATAATAATGTGTTATCAAATAAAATAGAACTAAAGAATGAAGTTAACACAACATTTGGTGTCAACAGACAAAAGTTCGGTTACCTGATAAAAATTGCGAGGTAACCGAACCAAATTAATATTTTGTTATTGCCAGATCAAAGTTCAGTTACCTGATAAAAATTGCGAGGTAACCGAACTACATATTTCCAAAGTTCGGTTAGCAAAAGCATTTATCAACAAAACCGAACTCAGTTTTTCCTTTGAAACAAGGAGTTTGGTTAGGAAAGTTTTTTTTGCGAGCTCACCGAACTATGTAGTTCGGTTACCAGATATTAGCCTACTTAACCAAAGTGTTCTTATTTCTAAAAGTTCGGTTACCAAATCTAGGGTTTGACCAAAAATTTCCTAGCCGAAATGTTTACTGTAACTACCATTTTCAATGAGTTTTGATGATTTCTAATCGATTTCTTCAACAAATAACGAATTAAAAGGAATGGGTATGAAGGAAATTACTTGCGGATTTGCATTTTACTCGAATCAGACTTCTTTTTTCCCGTTGGATGCTTGATTTGGTCTCTCAACTTTTCTTCAAGTTGTTTATCAATTACAAATTCATTTGCGAGATTCGCTATATGTGCGAGTCCCAGACTCGATCCTAGAAGTCTTGGAGTTTGCTTAAGACGCATTGTTTATAAACGATTGATTAATCGACGATGAATTTTTTTCTTCGAATCGACGATGTTTACGAAGAAGAAGAAAAGAAAAAGAAGAAGAAGATGATGAAAAGAAAGTTTTTGTTTTTGAAACTGATTTTAATCAGTTGAGTTGGGTTATTTAGGTTTTAATTTAGTAGGTTAGATTAGTGGGTTATTAGGATTAGTTATAATCTTAATTAGGGTGAGGGAAGATTAGTCTTCTCTAATCTTTAGGACACCCCTTAAAATGTAGGGTGGATGTTCCTATCACTTAGTAGTCCCCCTCCATTTTTGAGTAGTGCCCAAAAAATCGTTCTTGTTTATTGCACAAGATTTAGGCCATTAAAGAACATCTCATTTGGGTTGACATGTGGGATTGATAGATATCATGTTAGTAGTTAGGTCCATATAATATATTATTCCAGGGTCCAATAAGACTCGGATACCGCTGGTTACAATACCTGCCACGATTAACGAAATTCATAAATAACACTCTAAGTATAGTGTGGGTGGGCATATGGGTAAATTCACTCATTCCCACCTCACAGTGGAGCATGCAAATTGGATGGGCAAATACTCAGATGGTCAATCGGTTTAACTTAAGACGATCAGTTCTATCTTAGTGTTGATGGTGGTTTTTAGTTCAAGGGTAAAATCGTAAAACCCCGTATTTAATGCGTTGTCATCCTGCAAAGGAACAAAAACCATTTGAAAGCAATGAGTGCATAAACCTCTTCGCTCATAGATGTATTGAGCAATTCAATATATTTGTATATATATATAAAATTCACTCAGAATGGTGCATACGATCCCAAATATTCTGTGAATTTATTCTCCACCGGCATTATTCGCTAATGCATTGGTCTGCCTAGTATTTTCCTATGCTATGTTCCCCAACTGAACTTTCAATGTTGGCATGACATGACGATTAATGTTCACTCGCAACAGAGTAGCACGAATCTCCCGAAGTGTCAGTATTGAAATCTGCATGAAAACACTTGCGTAGGCTACACCACTCTCTGATAAAGAGATCGGCGTGTTGACACACTTTTTAATTAAAAGTTAGCGCGATCAACGCGTTTAAATTCCTTAAGGAAAATCTAGACTGTCCATGTCAGTCTTAAAAAACGATCACGGCCACACGATTTGGTCACATAATTCACAAGCCTAGCCAACTCCTAGCAGAACTAGGCGATCACCATGATGACCACCGGCTGGCCCACTAGCATCCCAGATGATCGGATCCCTTTAGTTCACCCACATCACCCCTGATCGCTAGCCAAAAACAGGGTGATCACGCTGCGAAAGAAAAGCTCAAACGAGCTAGACCGATCATAACGGTCTCAAAATCATCACATCCGTCCAACTTAGCCAGCTAAGTTGGACGGCTTAGATCGTGTTTCATACAATCAAAGAGGCGCCAACATGATCGCCGGCGGCTCATCTCCATCCCCAGCTGATCGAATTACATGCGGCGATCCAGAAGCACGTCGAACCGCTTGCCCAAAGTAGGCGATCGCGCGCTTATAAAACCCTAAATTGAATAAGCGGCGTTACGCAACTGCCGCAAATCGATCACGACCGTCCATCTTCGCCAGCCTAGTGGACGGCCTAGATCTAATTTCAGGAGGCCAACGAGATGCTTGCACACTCTCCAGCAACCCGTATATGCGCATACCTAATCGGCCTATCCAAATCAGTGGCAAACGCCGCAAATTGTTTGGCCCAATGGTAGGGTGGCCGCACGGCTTTAAACCCTAAAATACAAACAACTGCCGCAAATCATCTCGTCCGTCCAACTTTGCTAGCTTGGTCGGACAGTTTAGATCGGATTCTAGATGGCCAACAGGGTGATGCCGTGATCACCGGCCACCCCTCCTCCACAGGGAGCGATCGACCAAGTGTTAGCTCACCCATAGGGTTCTCAAACGATCGCCCAAAGGTGGCCGGTCATGCTACTTTTTTAAGACGTTCAATTCGCGACTAATTTGAACGAGCTCTAAAACAACGATGTTTCCTACACATCGATTATTTTTAGCTGCTTGTTTAAAAGCGATGCTTTATATACATCGATTATAAGCAATGTTTTATAAATATTGATTTCACAAATAATTTTATTATTTGACCTAAAAGCACTATGTGCTGCTTTTAGCGGTGAGTCTCACGACTTGAACCATTTACTCGAGACATCAAACATATAACAAACTGGGGGATGCTTACTGGGGTATTGGTTTGGCGGTTTACAGCGTGCGGCGCGCAACGCGCCCATTACGAGAAAGTGTCAGGAAAGAACGGACGGTTAACAGTAATGAGAGTAGTGGGTGAAAGTGTGACCAGTTTTCCCTCGTAATGGAAACGTGGTGATCACCACTTTTACACAACCCCACTTCTCCATTGCTTAATCACCTCCACTTCATACGAGATCAGGGTGTACTCGAACATGACTTAAAAAATAGGATTTCAACCTATTTTAAGAACACAAGTGTTATCAACACAAGTATCCAGAAAACACCGTGAACTGATAGCTTACATTCTGCAAGCCAGTTCTACATTCTGATACAAGTCATAAAAAAGCCACACCTTCATAATTCAACATTCTGATCTCAACACCTTCTTCGCTTCCCTCCTTAAGATCAACCCTTTTCCTTCACTTTGTGACCGAATTGAATCTGGAACGGCCATTTCTTGGTTTAGGCCAGAGTCTTACAGATTGATCTCTCGAACTTAAAAGTACTCATGTGTAGTACATTTGTTTAGGGTTTGAATTCGTTTCTCATCAACACACCCAAATTTACCAAAAACAGTAGAATCAGTTTTTACCCCAAAACAGTTAGCTAATCGGCGAAGACTATGACGAGGCTCGGCTCAAGCTGAGACGATGGGTCTAGACTAGGGCGATAATAACTAGTTTATTTAACGGTTTTAATTAGTTTATTTATTAATTCAACTTTTTTCGACTTCAAAATCCACCTTCTAAACCATGTACTCCCATAAGGGTTTTTTAGTTTCACTTTTGTTTTTTGCTAATCTCACTTTAATAACGGAAAAATGTCTTCTGGAGTTTGCGGTCGTAAGTGTACTCAAGAAGAGAATTCGGCTATTTGAAAAGCTTATGTTTTCCGAACAAGAAAATCTATCCATATTGATGAGGCCGTGTCGAATCTGCGTTTTTGTTGCAACATTTTTGCAATGTTCTCAGAAGATACCAGAAACCTAAGAATATGTGATTCTTAAGAATTGTCGGGTCATTTTCAAACAATTAGATAATCCACAGAATTTGCAACCCCACCATAGATTGAACGGTTAAATTGTTGAGGAAGTGGAATCAAAAAATAATAATCTTTTACTAGAATCCTAAATTATTTTGGTAACTCATACTCGTACTTTTTTTTGTACGTGAAATTACAGGTATAAAGTGTTAGAGCACTACTCGGTCGAACTCGCAAGCGTTGTTATCTCAAGCTTGTTTGTCAAGTTTAGTTGCCAAAACTATAAGTCTTGATTTCTAGTCTACTTATAGCTAAGTCTCGGACTAGGATAGTAAGTGTAGTTGATCTCTAGACTCCACGACGTTCATCATGCAAAGACGAAGAACTACTCAAGGAACTTGTAAAACTTCATCGACAAAAAGCTATGTGGAGACTTGAACTTATCTATCACTCAAAAGTTTATCTATTCTATCTCCTATCTTGAGACAAAAGTTGTATTGCTATATAGACTTCGATTATACACATTTGGTATTTCGAGCCGAGTTTATCTCGCTTATCTATTTCTCGAAATATGAGTTGGTAAGCTTTCGCTTTGGCCAAGTTCATCTTTACTCGTGACGAAAGTCATGTTGAATATTTCAATAACTTGAAAATCGCTTTGATGAAAAATAGTTGGTGAATAACAACTATATAACATCCTCTAAGAAAGTTTCAAAGATTGAAATGAGAGTTTAGAATATGTAACAACCTTTGGATATAAACATGGTGTGTTCTCACATTTGTGTAAAAGTCCAAAATCGGGAACCCAAAGTATGCGTACCCGTACGCGTACTGGCGGTTGTTGGAAATCCGGGTAAGTATGCGTACCCGTACGCATACTGGCGGAAAGTTCACATCCGTGAATTCTTGCTGGAGTTTGAAAGTGAAAACAAACTCAATCCGGTTACTTGAGTACGCGTACCCGTATGCATACTTAAGTAGGTTACTTTCTAAAATCGGTTTGTTCATGAACTAAAACATTTATATATTAAGGAATACAATCTTTGCAAATCGTGGCTATAGTGGCTATAATGTTCATGAATCGATTCGAGTGAATCAAAACCGATTTTGCTTTGATTGTGTCTTATATACTTCTATAAGATCTAAGCAATTGAACAACTCTCTAACTAGTTCATTTGAGTCATTTGAACAAGTTATGGTGAAGATGAATAAGGTTGATATGAAAGTGCTCATATGGCTAACCCATGGTTCACTATTGTTGAACCAACTAAGTGTACACGTTTAGGTACGGTTACTCAAACCTAAATAAAGTTACATTTCATTTGTGTATAACAAGCTAAGTTCGATCTAACGGTTGAAATATATTAGCTTGAATCTAATCAGGTTTTCATCTAACGGTGAATATTGAATGCTTTGTTACCAAGGTAACTTAGATTACAAACCCTGATTTAGAGACTATATAAAGGAGAACTCTAGCAACTAGGAAACCTAATCCCCACACCTCCTGTGTGATACTAGTTGTATAAGCTAGAGTTGATTCTCCTTTAACCTTAGGTTTCTCACGAGACCCTGTAGGTTAACCACTTAAAGACTTCATTGGGATTGTGAAGCCAGACCAAACTATTTTCTCTGTAGTTGCGTGATCTGATCTTGCTGTTTCTATTGTGATTGAGTACAATCGTAAGATTGGCTTGAGATTTATATCTCTGATAAGCAAGATAGAAAAGTAATCACAAACACTTTCATCTTATCGTTTGTGATTCCACAATATCTTGTTTCGCTAGTCGATTAAGATTATTGTGAGGTGATTGATATTTCTAGGTTGTTCTTCGGGAATATAAGTTCGGTATATCAATTGGTTCCTGTTCACCTTGATTTATCAAAAGACGAAACAAAACTCGTAGGTATTTCTGTGGGAGACAGATTTATCTATTCCTATAGACTTTTCTGTGTGATACAGATTTGTTTATCAAGTCTTCGACTTTGGGTCGTAGCAACTCTTAGTTGTGGGTGAGATCAGCTAAGGGAATCAAGTGCGTAGTATCCTACTGGGATCAGAGACGTAAGGAGCGCAACTGTACCTTGAATCAGTGTGAGATTGATTGGGGTTCAACTACAGTCCAGACCGAAGTTAGTTTGTAGTAGGCTAGTGTCTGTAGCGGCTTAATACAGTGTGGTGTTCAATATGGACTAGGTCCCGTTTTTTTTTTTGCATTTGCGGTATCCTCGTTAACAAAACTTCTTGTGTCTGTGTTATTTCTTTTCCGCATTATATTTTGTTATATGATTGAAATATCACAGGTTGTGCGTTGAATCGATCAATTGGTAAATCCAACCTTTGGTTGTTGATTGAAATTGATTGAAATTGATTGATCCTTGAACATTGGTCTTTGGTACAGTTCAAGTAATCTCTCTTATATTCAATCGGGCTCGCAAATTATTATTTGTTTGATTTCGGATTGAATTGAGAGATTGAGATATAAACTCTTTGATATACTTTTTATAAGATTTAGTATAACTGTCTAGTTGATTCTCTTGAAAGTATATTGGAGTTAGTCCATACAGATTGCTAAGCGAAATATTGGGTGAGGTTGTTAGACCCTCGCTTTTTCATAAAGAACTCTAGCGAGTTAACTAATGGCAAACCTTCATGTCACAAAGATTGTTTCAATATCCTTACGGTGCTTCACGGATTCAACCCTTTTTTGTTCCAATATGCTCCACCACCTCCAACTGAATGAGGATGTTGATTGACGAGTTATTGTTTATTTTCAACTGAATGTAATGGATTACTTATATGTTATTTCAACTAATTTTAGTTTTTTTTTTTTTTTTTTGTAAATAAGATATTGCATTAAAAAGACTAAGACTCGGAAAAAGTCGAGGTTACAAAAGAAGTAGAGCCAACTAATCTGGGATTGGGAGTGTTCCCAATATTAGATTTATCTACTAGAAGTTGTTTTCTACGACAAACTGGTGGAGAAGTTCCCCATTCAACAGTTGAATTCAAATTTGCTCGGATATAATCTGGGATATCAGATTTTCCGAGTAGATTTGGGTTTGTGTAAATAGTTTTTAATGCTTTCAATAAAAAAAATCACAATTTTTGTGATTTTAGGTTTTAGGTTTTTATCTTTCTGATGGGTATGATGGCATATCTATGCTATCAAGATTTGTTATCTAATAGCCTTAATGGCGTTCTCTGGTGGTGGTGGTACATTATAATCAAGTATGTTTGGAAAGAAGACGATCTAATTCGGCAAATAAGACCGATTTTGATCGCTTTGATATCAATTTGGGCATATTACTTCTTTTTTATGGAAGCATCTGACATATATGATATCAATGATCAAGATTCAAAAGATCAAGAAACAAAATGGTTTGAAACCATTATCAGGATGTCAATTTCTTCAGCAGAATGTAAAATCTTAGTACAATTTTCTTTTTTCGTTTCTTTAAGTTTCGAAATTTGTAAATTTAGTACTAATTCTTATTTTCTATTTTACGATGTAATTGATCATGATGTAATCAAAATTTCATATAAATGAAATTATGAGGCATTGCCTTTTTCCTTCAAAAAAAAAAAACAGTTGAATTCAAAGGCCTAACAGACTTTGCCAAAATATCCGCTACTTGATTGCCTAATCTAGGAACAAAAAAGAAACCCAGAAAATGTTGCAGAGATGAGCTATTCTATTTGCTTCACTAATACAATCTTTAGTTCTCTAGGAGATGTCTGCATTTTTGCCATGGCTATAATTGAAAATACTCTCACAATCGCCTTCGATGCTGAAGTTTTGAATTTGCCTTTCCTTAGCCCATATGGCCGCCTGCGATCCTATAGCCTCTGCCTCTTGTGGGTCAGAACCTGCTGCTTGCCCTGTTATTCCTCCTTCACAATCTCATGTATCATTTCTCAAGATAAAAGCATAAATAGATGGTAATACTTCTGAGATCCAAGATGCATCTACATTGATCTTTAGGGTATCTATATTTGGAGCCTTCCATTTAGGATTTAATTTAATCTTTTGGATCTGTCTAGACTTGGTAGTTTTTTTTTTCTCATAGACCAAAATTCTACATGTTTTTGTATTTCTAAGGCTAAAATATTAGCACTTTTATTTTTGTCCTCAAAGATTATATCACACCTTTCTTTCGAGATGAACCACATTTTAGTGAGTAGTAATTCAATGGAAATGTCAGTCCTAGGATTAGTCATCCATTTTTTGCAAAGATCTAAAATCGTAATAGAGGTATCTAGATTTAGAGTGACAGGATTAGGAGAAGAGTTCCATATTGTCTTAGCATAAGGACAGTGGAAAAGAAGATGTTCTGTTGTTTCTATTTCAGTCATACACATAGTACAGAAGGGTGTGACTTCTTTTACTTTACCAGTAAGTTTGGCATTAGTAGGAAGAGCATTTTGTAAGCATTTCCATAAGAAAAGTTTGATTCTTTCTGAGATATTTAGCCTCCACAGAGATTTATAGAATGACTCTGGCAAAGATAAGCTGACTATATCCAGTCCACTTTCATTCAGTTTTTCATACATAGATCTTACAGTAAACTCACCAGATATAGTTAGAGTCCAACGGAGTTGATCTTTTCTAAGGTTTTGATTATTATCTTTAAAAAGAAAAATTTGACTAATTTTGTGTGCAATATCAGCAAGAAAGGTTGAAGTAATCAAAGAAAAATTCCATGTACATGTTTCTATATTAATCAAGTTTGAGACCATAACTAAGTGGTTGTTATTAGAATTATTAAGGTTCTGAATATTTTCTTTTAATCCTGGTATCCAGATATTAATGTCTTGACCATTTCCGACTTCCCATATACTAAATTTCTGCACTAGTTCTAATCCTTGCCTGATGCAATTCCAAGTCCAAGAGCCTCTTATTGAGGTTTTAGTTCTAAAAGGCAATTTGTTTCTAAAGTACTTTGAACCCATAGTTTTTACCCAAAGAGCATTAGGTTCTTTCAGCATTCTCCAAGTAACCTTAGTCAGCATTGCAAGATTAAACTTGCGTGCATCCCTAAATACTAAACCTCCTCTAATAATAGGTTTACAAAGGGTTGGCCAGGACTTTGGGTAGAAACCTTTACCTCCAGCATCCCTGCACCACCAAAAGTCTTTTAGGATGGCATTTATTGGTCTAAACTGACTAGGGTTCTTAGGATGTTTTAACTTAGGAATAAAAAAAAATGGGGTTTTGTTTGAATCAGGGTTTTTTTTTCTTTGATTTTTTTTAATATTGTATCAATCACCTGTACACCCACTAAATCCCAGTTATGTAAGAAGAAACTAACCGGGAAGCCATCAGGTTCCTGAGATTTATTTTGTTTCATATTTTTCAAAAACAGAAGGATTTCTTCCATAGAAGGGATAGCCATAATCCTAGCGTTGTCTGTAGAAGAGATGATAGATGGTATGTTTTCAAAAATTGGATCGGATATATCAGTTGCAGAAGAATCTTCAGTAAAGAGAGATCTGAAATACGAGGTTAAAATGTTATTTATTTCCTTTCTATCCTTGGTTACAGTATTCTGATCATTGATTAGGCTTTCTATATTATTCAATTTTCTTCTTCTCAAAGTAATAGTATGAAAGTATTTTGTGTTTCTTTCTCCCAGTTTAATAATGTTATCTCTTGATTGTTGTTTGGCTATGGCTTCCTGGGTGTCGTAAAGTATTTCTAGGTCTTTTAACTTTTCCTTTAATTTTCTTTGTTGATGAGCAATTACCCTATTAGATTGCAGTCTTTCAATCTCTTTTAGGAGTTTATTAATCTTTTTAGCAGGAAGACCAAAAATGTTCTTTTTCCAGTCTAGTAAGTTTTTTCATACCTGGCTAAGATTCTGAACTAGGCTAGCTGAAACATCTTCTCCAGGGGAAGAATTCCAAGATTTCTGTATCACTTGAATACAGGAAAGTTCTTTCAACCAGGTATCATAAAATTTAAAAACCCAGTCAGTTCGTTGAGAGTTGTATGTCTAAAGTGAGTAAAATAGGACTATGATCTGAACCTACTGTTACCAAGTGGGCTAAGGAAGCATTTGGGAATTGTATGTGCCATTCTGCGTTTATAACTGCTATATCCAGTCTTTCTTATATGTTTTGGTCACCTTCCCTATGGTTATCCCAAGTAATATCATTACATGTATGGCCTAAATCATATAAACCAGATCTTTCTAGAATTTTTGAATAATATTCACTATCGACTTTAGTGAAGGGTAGTCCTCCTAATTTTTCTGATTGATTAAAAATCATATTAAAATATCCTATAACTATCCAATGCATATGTCTTTGGGACACTTGGTTACTAATTTCTTCTAAGAAGTCTTAAGCTACGTTCCTATTAGTTGGGTATGGACTACCATAAAAACATGTTAAAACCCAATATTTAGTATCAAATGAGGTATTAACAATTATATTTATCATGTTTATGTTCCATTAAACTATTTAAAAATGAAACCCATCAACCCAAGCTAGTACTATGCCCCCTGTTATACCTACAGGATCTACAATATGATAATTTGGGAAGGAGGAAACCAATTTTTTAACTAGAGGTCTTTGATTTTTTGTTTCAGAAAGAAATAAAATCTTTGGCTTTTCTTTACTTATTAGATTAGTCAGATGGTTTTGTGTTAGAGGGTTTCTACACCCTTGCACATTCCATGCTAGGATTTTCATTATTTCTAAGATATCTACTAGGATTTAAATAGTTCTAACTAATCCTTCTTAAAGCATTTATTATCAGATGGACAAATAAACAAAGAATTTCAATATTGCAGATAATCACAGACAGAATAACAATTAGTCAAACTATTTAAAGATGTAGGTTGGCCAACGACTACTAAGCAAGATTAAGTTGTAAATTCTAACTTATACCAGATGGTTAGGATGTGCAAATAATTATATGATTGAACTGAGATAAATAGAAAGGCAGGATAAAGATTTAAAATTTATGAGAAATACATGTGTCCCCTCAAAGGGGTTCAGCCTGGGAATGGAATTGGTAGATAGGCACTTGATTGAGCTTTGATGTCTATGATGTTAGATCCATATTGATCAATTTGAAAAGATTCTCCGTTTATCGATGAGATGGAGCAGAGATTTTCTGACGAAGAAGAAGTCAAAAAATATGAAACTGATATTTTGAAAGCTGATTTTGGCTGAGTTAATGAAGTTTGAAAATTGGATGCAATGCAAAATTGATTATCACGATTGGAAGAAGATGCAGATACTGAATTCTTAGACGATAAGGGTAAAGGTGAAATTGGGGATTCGAATGAACCCCTAGCATTTTCAAAAGAAGAGAAAGAAAGTCTTCTTCCCACTGGGACAGGTGAACTTAACCTGATTTTCTGAGCCGTGTTAGCAATATCCTGTAAGAGACCAGACCCATTCTGAAGAACCGATTCAGATAACCTTGACTCAATGATTACTCTGAACGTTTCTGAGTTAACAGATCGGAACGATTCTTTCTCCAAGTCTGCAGAGGAATGTAATTTTCTTGTAAGTTAAAAGGGAAAGTTCTTTTTCCTAACACTATAGAAGATGCTTGAGGCATATCTTCTTCGATCACAAAGGGTCCTAAGACTTCATAGGATTGATGATTATCATGAAAGGCTGGTTCTTCTTCTACATAGGTTCTAAAAATGTTTGTTAAAGGTCTAATTTTAGTTAAAAGTAATGGATTAGATCATATATTTGTAGTTTGCTCATACATTGATGGTGTTACAAAGACATTTTCATTGATTAAACATAGCACAACATAACACAAAAAAAAACAAAAAAAAAGACTTAATTAGATCATATACTTAATGACAGGGACGGGCCTAGCAAGCAGGGGCTAACCCAGGCTATAGCACGTCCCTATTTTTTGCACAATAATTTTTTCTATATGCAATTTTAAAAAAATTGGTATTTAGCCCCCCTGTATTTGTAATAAATCAACGTAATATTAGCCCAGATAATTTTTAGCCCATGATTTTGCTTAAAAATTAGTAAAACTTTTTCATCTATCTATTTATTTTCCCATTTTTCTTCCATAAATCATAAATTTATTTCTCCCATCACGTTTTGTGATTAATTTTGTGGATTTTAATCTTTTTCTTGTCGATCTATCTAGTATTTTATAAGAAAATCCAAGTTAACCACTAATTATGCAATCATTCTAAAAATATTTGTTGCGGCCTTCGGCTGCATAAAATACAAGTAACATTCTAGCCCTACCCTTGGAAGATTTCTGGGTCCGTCCCTGCTTAATGATTGTTTTACTCAAAAACTTACTTTTATTTGTTAGATCTTAAAATAAAAAATTGTTGATTTTTTTTAATCCACTACGATCAGATTCTCTTCATCTATGCTATGATCTATACTAATTGTTGGTTAATTGAAAAAAATAAAAATGATAGATGTAGACACAGTTTTGATAATGGAGATGATGGTTAATAGCTTCTCTCACTCTTGGGTTTTCTACTTTTATTTCTCTCTCTTTCTCTTACATTCGCTTTTTTTTTCCTACTAAACATTATGTAGTCTACAACAAGTGGCACATGGACTCACTAGAAAGACATGCATCTTCTAGCTTATCATAAAACACAAATTTACTCTAGTTATATTAACTAGTAAATGTAATACTAACTTCACATAACAACAATTATTTACATCTAACTTCATATTTCACAACATTTATTAACTTACTGTTTTTGTATCATAAAACTGCTTACTTTTGGTTGAACTAGTTTTGGGTTATTTTATAATCATTGAATAATTTTGGTACAATTAGTAATGAAATTAGCCAAATAACTTTTCAACTTTTGTAGAACAAGGGTGATTGCTGATTAGATACCATATTTTTATTTTGAAAGGGTTTTGATGCACATATCAACAGAGGCTACTGAGAACTTAAAACGCCACTGCTTGAAGAATGTGTGGCCCCACGTCTATGCTCCCCGGGTTGAAGAAACAATTGATGTCACATTGGATATGCGTGCTTATAAAGTGTAGATGGGGAAACGGTTTGATGGTTTTTTAGGGAAGTGAAGAGACGACCGATCGGACGAGACTCCTCAATCGAGCAAACTGCTTAACCTCAAACAGATGCACTGCACGGGAGTGCTTTTAAGTTCGAGAGATCAATCTGTAGGACTCCGGCCTAAACCAAGTCAATGGCCGTTCCAGAGTCAATTCGGTCACAAAGAGGGAGATGGGTTGATTTGTAGGAGGGAAGCTGAAAAGTGTGTGAGATTAATGATGATCAAGGATTGTGAATATGTTGTGGGTTTGTACAAGTTTTCTGTGAACTGTTGAGTTCAAATAAGTTATGGTTGATTGATGAATTCTTGAGAGTGATTACTCGGAAAATTGTGTTATGTTTCAATCATGGATTTAGAGACTTATTTATATTGCCAGAATAGTAGACACATTGATCTCCAGTAAGTGTGATGGTTTCTCGAGTGAAAGAGTGGGAAGTGGGAAATCGTGGTTTCACCAGTTCCTCGTACGTGAGAGGGTTGGTTATTATCCACCCACTACTTTGCTAACTCCCTCAACCGCTTGCACAACTTACTCACATTTCGGATCGTGGATGAACACACGTGTTGCAGGCCGCCAGACCAAAACCCTAAGTGATATCCCCCATATGACGTGATTGATGTCTCACGAACGTGGAGTCTGCAAAGCACACGTGTATTTGATTAGTCAATCGTTGACTTGATTTAGACAGTGAGTCTAAGTTTTGTTGAATTGAGCATGATTCACGAATGATCAGTGACTCATGGATTGAACATGTCTGTTGAGACGTATAATTTTTGAATAAATGTTGATAATTGGATCAACATGATGAATATTGATGAACTGGGCAAATATTGCTCTTATGATGAATTGTTGGATATTGATAGTTGGATCAATATCGAGCATTTGAGCAAGTATTGCTCATTCAATAAATTACTGAATATTGATAGTTGGATCAATATTCAAGCAATTAAACAAGTATTGCTCATTCGATGAATTGTTGGTAGCATGACCAAATAAAATATTAATTAAAATATAGGTAAGACCGAATATTATATAATTAATCTGGATGTTGATTGCTGGATCAACATAAAATTATTAGTGTTTTTAACTTGCTCAAAATCATGATTTGTGGAGCGTTTGTTCGAAACCCTAATTTTTGATCAATTATTCGTACATTAATGAATTACTGAAAATAGGTCACTGAGTGAAGGAGGGACCGACCACATGGGATGATGGACGACCATGTGGTGCCCAAGTGCTCGAGTGAGCATGCACCAGAGTCCTTAGTTGACCGGTTGGTGAGGGAATGATCAAATGCTGGTGTTGATCATTTATTAGAATAGTGCTCGTGCGAGCATTAGGTGATAAAACCTAATTATGGAGAAGTGAGGGACCGACCAAGAGGGCATGAGACCGGCCCTTGGTGGTCGTGGGACCAGCTGATGGTCGTTTGAGCAAATTCCAAGTTGGTTGGAAAGAGTTTGGACCCAATATGAGAAATTGAGCAAATTAGGTCAAAATTATAAAGATGTGTGGGACCGGCTCCTAGCAAGCCTTAGGGCCGACCTTGGTCAATCAAGGAATCATGCCCGTGTCACCATAATGTCCGTGTCTCAGTTCTGAGAGTTTTGGTATTTTCTGATGTGCGTTTGAGCAATATTTTGGATTTTTAGAAGAGTTTGATCTTTGACTGAAATTCTTGATTTTGCTCGAATGAGCAAGTAGAACTTTGCTCGTTTCATCAATATTTTGAGAATATTAAATAGTAATATTCTAATATTTTTTGTGAGTATCCTAGTCGGTCATGTGACCATTTGACTTTGGATTTTTCATGGTTTGAGCAATATTTGAGAAAATATGGAAAAACCAGGGGTTTTGCTCAAACGAAGGAGTTTGATGAGATGAGGGAAATAATAATTGTGAAAACAAGGGATTGCAAGATGTGGGACCGGCCACGGCTAGGGAATGGCCGGCCGGCTAGGTAGCCCGGTCCCGTGACACCTTCCCCTATTTTTATTATTTTTCATCATTTGAGGAAAATATGGAGAAACCGTGAATTTTGCTCAAACAAGGAAAGTTGCTTGTATGGAGGAGTTTTCATGAGATCATGAAAATAATAAAAAAATAAAAAAATAAAGGAAGAGGCGTGGGGGACCTGCCACAGCGGCATGACCGGCCGGTCGGTGGGCCCGGCCCTCCCTAGGCGCCTCTTTATTTTTTTTAATTATTATTTTCTCTCTCCTGTTTTGTGTAGGTTTCCTCGTTTGTCCATATTTTGAATGCTCGTTTGTGCATTTTGGTGCTCGTTCGTGCATCATTGTTGAGTACACTTCACCATTTTCTTGGGGCTTACTCGGTGATAGTCCAGACGCCCGATTGTTGAGTAATTATTATTAATTCATGGAATTCAGCGGAGAATGGTTCATGAAACGGAGTAATAACAATGAATTGAGTATCTATTACTAATCCATGAATCCAGCCGGGGAATTCAGGGAACGGAGTAATAAGATAAAATGGTTATCTATTACTAATCCATGGAATCAGCCGGGGATAGCCATGGAACGGAGTAATGAGATAAACTAGATTATTTTCTAGGAATTCAGTCGGTGAATGTCATGGTAGAATCGAGATATGAGATAGTTGAAGCATTATACTCGTTCTGAAGAGTGCATAGTAAGGAAACAACGTGCAACGTTGGTGTCCTGAAATCGTTTAGCCCTCCAGCAAACAATTATGTCCAGAGAGCCGCCTGAATCTATACATGGTCTCTCTACATAGTCAGGGAACAACAAATATCGCCGACGTCTTGAAGCCGTTAAGCCCTCCGACAAACAATTATTTCCAGAGAACCGCCCAATCGTTCTTCTATGTAGAGGGGGGTCTCTCTATGTAGTCAAGGAACAACGAGTATCGCCGACGTACTGAAGGCGTTAAGCCCTCTAACAAACAATTATGTCTAGAGGACCGCCCAATCGTTTTTCTACATAAAGGGCACGATGAAATGCGTAGCATCGAATGCTCAGCTAGTGGGAGGCCTTTTGAGAAACATATTCATCATGGCTCCGAGAGGAATGCTCACTCAGTCAGAGATCGTGAAACGATTCACGGATCGTAAAACACGAATCGTCACATGTGTTCCTGTAGCCGGGTCAGAAACATGCAGTATCATGATTTTATGATTTTAGCCCTTGTTGAAAATCCACCATCAACATTAAGTCCCCTGCTTAGTGGGGGACAGTCATGTTCCGCAGTAAGTACTGGATGGTGATTTTCCAGTGGACGAGATAAGCAGTCGGGCTTAGTCGTACAAAGGCAATTTCAGAATCCCCGATTTGCTCCAATGGTGTCATGTACGAGCAAATGCCTAGGTAAGGACCCTGACAGTATGATAGAGTGTCATCTAACGAGCACGGGAAAATGGATCATTGCTAATTTGGACGACCGGAGGTCCAGTTTTGGTCGGTTTAGCGTTTGTGGGCCGGGCCCAAAAGGAAAATCCTTGTTTTAGGAACGGATGTTCGTTTGCTAGTTTAAGAAACAAATAATGACCCTAGCATAAGAGGTTTTTTTTTAAAAATTTTTTTTGTGAGATTTCACAAAATGGAATAAACTCTCGTTTCAAAGTTGGATGCTCGGACGAGAGAAAAAAGTTTTTTTTTTAAAATAGACGTGCGTCTGTTAGTAATAAAAAATTGTCTATGAGCTTTCATGAATTTTTTTATTTTCGATATGTGAGCTTTCATAAATTTTTTGAAAATATGCTCTCGTTTCAAAGACGGATGCTCGCGAGAGGGAGCAAAAATATATATACATATATTTTCAAAGTTACGTGAGTTTCACGTTAAAATATATATTTTTTGTAAAATCAATGTTTTTATTTTGAACAACTGTTGAAAGTAGACAATTATTCACGGTGAAATAATGTTTGTATGTGAGTTTTCACAATTGTAGAATGGACGTCTGTCCAATTTTTGAAAAACCAGTGAATGTTCACACAGTGAAAATTTATGTGAAATCAAATTTTGATTTTCAGCAATTGCTAGAAGTAAACAATTTTTGATAAAATATTGTTTGTATGGATTTTGTGATCTGATAGTGTATGCACAAAAACCAATGAGTGTTCACTCTGTGGGAGTTGCTTACACGGTGAAAATTTTGTGGATTGCTCACATGAAAATCAAGTTATGATTTTGAATAATTTTTTTGCTCGTGTTTGCATGTTCGAGGAGACGAGCAAATTTTGAAGTATTAACTCTTGTATCACAATCACTACTGTTAGTGGAATCGTAAACAGGTAAGAGTTGAAAGTTACCATTTTTGTAGACGTTGTTGTGAGCACCTTTATTCCATGATTCATTGTTTTGTTGAATCATGTGCTTTGTATGAACGATGTGCTGAAGTAGAAATGTTATGCATCTGTCACAACCACTTTGCAAGAATGACTGACTCTCATGATGACACTTCCAAAGATGGTGTTTCCAGAGATGACATCTCTACGGATGCAACTTTAAGAAATGGTACTTCTGGGACCTCTGAGTGATGGTGAGAGATCCTTCATACTGAGTTGTACTCCTGGTTATTTCATTAACTTTATCACAGGATGATCGTGTAGTAAGATCCCGGATCAATGTAGACTTCACGGAGATGGAAGAAAGTCTTCGGGGCGGAGAACCCAGAAGTAAGGACTACAGGATGTTAGTAAATGACGTGCAGACCCCAGCCGTTTCTTTGGTGAGTTGTCGATGTTTCTTCCGTCATGACTATTCTTATCCGTACAATTAGGATCACAAACAAATGTTTGTTAATCTCAGAATTTTGCTCCATTGATCATTGACAGTCTTCATCTTGCTCCTGGGCAAACAATTCAGGAATCCAACACCGATGAGGGAGTTGATGTAAGTATCTCTTTTCGTGCAAGCGATCATGGCATCTCCTTGAATGAAGTAATAATAATTTTTGTTGATGTATCCAGGAGGAGATTATTGCGGATAAACAACAAATTGATGAAGCACATTCTTCTTGGAAAATGAGGAGACGGAGAATCTTCAAAACCCGGAACTGAATGGAGGTGGTAATGCCACTAACGGTGACTTCAATAACATTAGTCCTTCGAACGGCTTAGAGACTCCTCAAGTAAGTATTCCTCCTGTAATTTCTTCATAGAAATATGAAATTGCTGACTTGTGAATGAATGAATGAGAATCCATACGAATATATGAGAAATTTTGCCGAAATACGTCACAAGAAAAATCCAGACTTCAGTCTTTCAGTAAAAACACTGTAGAATCTTCGTACGATGTCGGATTTTCGCGATCTACCCATGTTTTTTCATGCCCAGGAAATTTACAAGTTTTTGTCAAATTTTTTTTTGAGTTTTAAGCATGTTTAGGGGCCGAAATAGGCGAAACATTAAACTTCCAGGAGACTTCCAGAAATTTTTAGCTGGCATGTAGTCCAATGTTTTGGCCACATCTCTTTGCTCGTTTATCCAATTGCTGTGAATTTTGGATATGTTGTATAGGATATCCATACGAAGAGAATGACATATGACTCAACCTTATATTCCTTACCAATTTCTCCAAGATCGTCGCTTTGTACAGGGAAGTGTAAAATCACTTCAGACAGTCTTGCTGTAAAACGTCTCTTTTGTGTCTTTAGACCATTTGCTTGTGCCTTGAACGGTTGGTAAAGGATTTTAATGTCATTTATTCATTTGAGATCAGGACCCATTGATTGATACATGAGCATGGTGCCTGCAGTGCCATCTTATTTCTGTCAGCCGTAGAAACATCACTTCTGAAACCCTGGTCACGGGACCATAACTGAGGTTGCTCTCAAGAGAGGGTGATGTAATGACCATGGTTGCATGTCCCGGTGGTAGCATTACTTTTATGATGAATGATCATCACATGAGAGTCTGGTGCCACAGGTCTTGGACTGTGAAACTGATCGCCATGATCAGTGGACCGTCAGTCCTCAGTAATCTCTCTTTTTCGTTTTCCCTTCTTCTGGTAAGACCTAGATAGAGGACCCAGGTAGAAAAATTGATGTAAATACCTAGGTGGTCTAAGTTGGAGGTACCTTGATGGAGGACTTAGTGGAAAGTCCTGGTGGACACCGATCGACTGCGGAAGTTATGAATCCCGTCTAAGAATTGCTGCTTACATGTTGTATGCTCTGGAAACTGTAGGAACCTCATACGACGTCGGAATTCGATGCTTGACCCCAAATTTTGAAGCTAAGAGACTGAGTTATCACATGAGAAAAGAATCACTCAATTTGGAGTTGTAGAGGTCAACCAAAGAAGCGTGCACATTTGTAATTTCTAATCCCGTACAAATTTTTCAGATTTCATAGACCTGACGGTAAAGACCATATCTTTCAGCTCGTATGTCCGATTGATGCGCCCTTTTGGTATGTTGTAGAAGAGACATAGACGAACATCTTTCATTGAGGAATTATTGTCCCATTCCTCACCTATTGGTACGTTTTTGTAAACCCATGGCCTGAAATGTGTTGTATCTCCTTTGTAGAGGTGATGAGAACATCTTGTAGAAGACTTTGGCTCGTGCCCGTCTGTCGTGAAAGCTTTGGGAAGACGTTCATGTTAACATGTTTTCATGTCTACACATCTTGATATGAATCATTAGGGCTTGAATAAGTCCGCTTCATCGAGCAATGCTTCAGATAATGGTTAGTTGATGAAGCCCTATCATGAGGATGTTGCTCCTGAGACCGTTGTTGATGCTGAGATCACGATTGAATTTTCTCTAGACATTCTTGTTGATGCTGAGACTATGGACGGAGTTCCTACAGATATCCTTGTTGATGCCGATACTATGGTCGGAGTTGCTTCAGAGACTGAAAAGGTTAGAACCATGATTTATCGACATAGCCTTTGCTCCTCCATCCAGTGAGCCTTTACATTCACAAACTAGTTGGTGGTTTGAGCATCCCTAAGATGAAGGTGTACTGGGAGTACAACCCGAATTCTCCTGATCAGTATGACTTTACTGTGAACTGGCTTCGTCAGTGAGTCGACGTTGTTGCGGCAGATAGCAGCAGCGGCCTTCATTCTGGATGTGATTGGTGAAGAGAAGAAGTTATTCAGCCGTGCAGGGGCTTCTGATGTAGAGATGTTCTGTTGATGACGTTTCATGGAATCACATCATGTTGCAATGACTTGTTATGAATCAATCTTTCCAATAAGATCAAGTCCCCAGTGTGTTTGAAGGAATTTGTGCCATCGATGAATGATGTTGCATCTGCTCCAGAAGTATTATCATAGGATAGTGAAGAGTTATCGATTATAGTTCACTTACACTTTGATCGTGTCGGTGGTGAATCAGTGTGTCATCGTCGATATATTTGTGTTGAAGCCAGAGGCGCCATTATCGAAGGTGTACTCTTTGATTGGGAGTACAATTTGAAGACTTCTTAGATGCTTGAGCATTGAAGCGTCATATCCTTCAAGCTTCGAATGTCTTAGGCTTGATTGTCTCGGCCCCGAGTATCTTCTATTGATTCAGCATTCCTTTCGCTGAGTGCAGGACCTTTTGATGAATGTCTATGCATCTTTTGCAGGTTCTTTTTTCAACCTCGCCAAAGTTCGAAATTCCTCCAAGTGCTCTGATGATGGAACGTCCGCCAAATCTTATGGATCAGAACTTTCTTCGTTGGAGAGATGTGCAACCAAAGACGCTTTGTCAGTAGTCATCTTCTCGGCATGAATCCACGTCCGTCCGAGAATCATGTCGTATCCGGGATCTTCCCTGATTATGTTAAACTTGGTTTCCGTCCAAGTTGAGCCAACTTTCATTTTGAGAGTGATGAAACCGTATGCATCTCTGAGCGTTCCTTCATGGTCTCTGATTGAGATGGGATCATGAGTAGCTTCTTGTTAAGTGATGCCTGCGATTTTGAGGGATTTCAGTGAAACAATGTTTATAGCGGTGCCAGCATCGACCAACGTTCTCTCAAATTCGTTTCCTTTGATATGGACTGCGGTAAGCAGCCCAAGTCGTACATTTCTTTGCCTGTGGCTGAGGCTCATGAAGTATTTCCAGATGTGATTCAGTGCTGTGAGCATGTCCTCCTTTATGCCTTCGACAGATAGAGAAATCCACATATATGCTCGACCGAGGATTGAACTGCCTCTTTGAAAAGTTGCTCAGAGAGAGTGAAGGTTTTCATTGGGAGAGGGTCATGTGTATTCCTTCAGTCCCCAGTTGAAGCTCTCCTGGCTAAACCTTCTCTTTGAAGATGCGCTTCAAAACACTGCAGTCACTTGTTGGATGATTGATGAACCTATGAAGGCGACAGTTCTTGGGTTCTTCTTTAGTGGGCTCTCCCCTGATGAATGGAAATTTGATTGCACCATCTTGAATCCAGACTTCCAGTAACTCGATCACTTCTTCAATGAGAAGGGGGGAATGAAAAAGTGGGGGTACAACAACCTCACCCAATAATTCGCTTAGCAATCTGTATGGACTAACTCCAATATACTTTTAAGAGAATCAACTAGACATTCAGACTCAATCTTAATAAAAAGTATATCAAAGAGTTATATCTCAATTTCTCGATTCAATCCTTACTCAAGCAAATAAAAATCTGCGAGTCTAATTGAATACAAGAGAAATTAACTTGAACGGCACCAAAGACCAATGTTCAAGTATCAATCAATTTCAATCAACAACCAAAGGTCGGATTTCCCAATTGATTGATTCAACGCACAACCTGTGATATTTCAATTATATAACAAAATATAATGCGGAAAAGAAATAACACAGACACCAGAAGTTTTGTTAATGAGGAAACCGTAAATACAGAAAAACCCCGGGACCTAGTCCAGATTAAACACACACTGTATTAAGCCGCTACAGACACTAGCTTACTACAAACTAACTTCGTTCTGGACTGTAGTTGAACCCCAATCAATCTCACACTGATCCAAGGTACAGTTGCGCTCCTTACGTCTCTGATCCCAGCAGGATAATACGCACTTGATTCCATTAGCTGATCTCACCCACAACTAAGAGTTGCTACGACCCAAAGTCGAAGACTTTAATAAACAAATCTGTATCACACAGAAAAGTCAACAAGAATAGATAAATCTGTCTCCCACAGAAATACCTACAAGTTTTTGTTCCGTCTTTTGATAAATCAAGGTGAACAGGAACCAATCGATAACCCGGACTTATATTTCCGAAGAACAGCCTAGAATTATCAATCACCTCACAATAATCTTAATCGACTAGCGAAACAAGATATTGTGGAATCACAAACGATGAGACGAAGATGTTTTTGATTACTTTTCTATCTTGCCTATCGTAGAAATTAATCTCGAGCCAATTTTACAATTGTACTCAATACGATAGAAACAGCAAGATCAGATCACGCAACTATAGAGAAAATAGTTGGGTCTGGCTTCACAATCCCAATGAAGTCTTCAAGTCGTTAACCTACAGGGTCTCGGTAGAAACCTAAGGTTAAAGGAGAATCGAATCTAGCTTATACAACTAGTATCACATAGGAGGTGTAGGGATTACCTTTCCCAGTTGCTAGAGTTCTCCTTTATATAGTCTCCAAATCAGGGTTTGCAATCTAAGTTACCTTGGTAACAAAGCATTCAATATTCACCGTTAGATGAAAACCTGATTAGATTCAAGCTAATATCTTTCAACTGTTAGATCGAACTTAGCTTGTTATACAGAAATGAAATATACGTCATTTAGGTTTGTGTAACCATACCTAAATGTGTACAAGTCATTGGTTCAACAGTAGTAAACCAAATGGTTAGCCATATGTACACATTCATATCAACCATATTCATCTACACCATAACTAGTTCAAATGACTCAAATGAACTAGTTCAAGAGTTGTTCAATTGCTTAGATCTTATAGAAGTATACAAGACATAATCGAAGCGAAATCGGTTTTGATTCATTAGAATCGATTCATGAACTTTATAGCCACGGTTTGCAAATATGCATTCCTTAGTTTATATATATTTAAGTTCACGAATAAACCAATTTTAGAAATTAAAACACTTAAGTATGCGTATGGGTATGCGTACTTAAGTAACCGGTTTGAGTTTGTTTTGGTTTCCAAACTCAGCAGAAATTCACGGACGTTAACTTTCCGCCAGTATGCGTATGGGTACGCATACTTAGGTAACCGGATTGAGTTGGCTTTGATTTCCAAACTCAGCATAAATTCACGGACATGAACTTCCTCCAGTATGCGTACGGGTACGCATACTTACCCAGTATCCATCAACCATTTAGTACACACACAAGTATGCATACATTTGGTTCCCGGTTTTGGACTTATACACTAATGCGCGAACACATTATATGCTTATATCTAATGATGGTTACATGTTCTAAACTCTTTATTTCAATCATTGAAACATTCTTAGAGGATGTTAAATAGAGGTTATTCACACACTAGTTTTCATCAAAGCAATTTTCAAGATATTGAAATAATCAACATGACTTTCGTCACTTGTAAAGATGAACTTGGCCAAAGCAAAAGCTTACCAACACATATTTCGAGAAATAGATTAAGCGAGATAAACTCGTCTCGAAATAAAAAATATGTATAATCGAAGTCTATATAGCAATACGACTTTTGTCTCAAGATAGGAGATAGAGTTGATAGACTTTTTGAGTGATAGATAAGTTCAAGTCTCCACATACCTTTTAGTCGATGAAGTTCCACCAGTTCCTTGAATAGTTCTTCGTCTTTGTATGATGAACGCCGTGGAGTTTAGAGCTCAACTACACTTTCTATCCTAGTTCGTGACTTAGCTATAAGTAGACTAGAAATTAAGATTTATAGTTTTGGCAACTAAACTTGACAACAAGCTTGAGATAGCAACGCTTGCGAGTTCGACCGAGCAGTGCTCTAATCGGGAAGTTTGAGTCTGTCTGATCATTTCCCCATTTATTGATGCTGGGTTTAGGTTTGTGCATTTTATGAGTGGTTATCCTTTATTTGCGCCTTCGGAAGAGCCTTGGATGTCGCATGTTTGAGCAGAATCTTTCCTTTTGCTTCCTTGAGCAACAACGTTTATGGAAGGTTGGACATTGTACTGTTTGTTGATCAGGTGCCTGGCACTGCCTCGAGCTTCTCGCGGTTCCTCGACTTTTGTAGTTCTTGTTCTTTCCATTAGAGCCGGAGCTGTAGTTGCTGATCGCTTGGCTGCTTCATGGAGTTCTGAGAAAGTTTGGAACCAGAGATTTTCCAGCAAGGCTCTGTAGACTAGGATCATCCCGTTTATGTACGAGTCCACCAATTTTTGTTCAGTGACATTAGGGTCATGACAATCCAAAGCTTGAACTCTGAATCTCTTCACATAGTCGTTCGGATGTTCAATGTTCTTCTGAGCCATTCTTCCTAAGTCAGAGAGAGTAATGTGCTCAGAGACGAAGAAGTATTTCCTGTAGAAGGCATTAACCATTTATCCTAACTAGCGATGCTTTCAGGTGCAATGTTGTTGTACCAGGTGTATGCTCGGCCTGTCAGCGATTTCGAGAACTCCTTCAGACGGACAACATGGTTGTGTTCGTGCTCACCTAGTGCTTCCAGGAATCGAGAGACATGCTCTCGAGCGTTCCCCGTTTCGTTGTACAGTGTGAACGTTGGAGAGGTGTATCCCTTTGGGAGAGGAATTTGTTCTGTAGTAGCAGGATATGGAGGTTGATGACGATGAACCGATGGTGTCTTGTCTTTTCCTCGATCCTCCATAAAGCGTTCCAGGTCTTCACGGGTGATGAAGCCTGCAGGTTTCTTTGTTGGTGAGTTATCTGCAGCCTTGTGGACTTCATCATCATCTACTACATGGATCAGAGTGACTTCAGGATCAGCATCCGAAGATGTTTCTTTGGCTTTTCTCTTCTCCCGAGTTTTCTCTTACATCTTGTCAGTGAGAGTTTTGAGATAATTGCACAGCTCCTTCTGTGTGTTAGCCATGTCAATTTTATTTTTGGCAAGATTTTCTTGTACCTTCATGAGATCACCTATGGTAGGCGGATTTTCTCTGATTTCCTCGGGAGACCGTCCGAAGAGAGGATGATTTACGATGTTGGTTTGAGGAGGAGTGGTATCACCAGCACCGTTGTTGGAAGCAGGAATAGTTTCTGGAGTACCACCATTGTTGCTAGTGCTAGCATTATTTGTGTTAGGATTTGTAACTGAACCTGACCTAAGATCAACCATTTTTGAAAGTTTGAGATTGCAACCGAGAGATTAATCTCCCACTGTGGTCTCCAATCTGTAGATGGGGAAAAACGGTTTGCTGGTTTTTTAGGGAAGTGAAGAGACGACCGATCGGACGAGACTCCTCAATCGAGCAAACTGCTTAACCTCAAACAGATGCACTGCACGGGAGTGCTTTTAAGTTCGAGAGATCAATCTGTAGGACTCCGGCCTAAACCAAGTCAATGGCCGTTCAAGAGTCAATTCGGTCACAAAGAGGGAGATGGGTTGATCTGTAGGAGGGAAGATGATAAGTGTGTGAGATCAATGATGATCAGGGATTGTGAATGTGTTGTGGGTTTCTGCAAGTTTTCTGTGAACTGTTGAGTTCAAATAAGTTTTGGTTGATTGATGAATTCTTGAGAGTGATTACTCGAATAATTATGTTCTGTTTCAATCATGGATTTAGAGACTTATTTATATTGCAAGAATAATAAACACATTGATCTCCAGTAAGTGTGACGATTTCTCGAGTGAAAGAGTGGGAAAGTGGGAAATCGTGGTTTCACCAGTTCCTCGTAGTGAGAGGGTTGGTTTTTTTCCACCCACTACTCTGCTAACTCCCTCAACCGCTTACACAACTTACTCACATTTCTCATCGTGGATGAACACACGTGTTGTAGGCCGCCAGACCAAAACCCTAAGTGATATCCCCCATATGACGTGATTAATTTCTCACGAACGTGGAGTCTGCTAAGCAGACGTGTATTTGATTAGTCAGTCGTTGACTTGATTTAGACAGTGAAGTTTTATTGAATTGAGCATGATTCACGAATGCTCAGTGACTCATGGAATTAACATGTTTGTTGAGACGCATAATTCTTGAATAAATTTTGATAATTGGATCAACATGACGAATATTGATGAACTGAGCATATATTGCTCTTATGATGAATTGTTGGATATTGATAGTTGGATCAATATCGAGCATTTGAGCAAGTATTGCTCATTCAATAAATTACTGAATATTGATAGTTGGATCAATATTCGAGCAATTGAGCAAGTATTGCTCATTCGATGAATTGTTGGTACTTGTCCAAATAAAATATTAATTAAAATATTGGTAAGACCGAATATTATATAATTAATCTGTATGTTGATTGCTGGATCAACATAAAATTATTAGTGTTTTTAACTTGCTCAAAATCATGATTTGTGGAGTGTTTGTTCGAAACCCTAATTTTTGATCAATTATTCGTCAATTGATGAATTAATGAAAATAGTTCACTGAGTGAAGGAGGGACCGGCCACATGGGATGATGGACGACCATGTGGTGCCCAAGTGCTCGAGTGAGCATGCACCAGAGTCCTTAGTTGACCGGTTGGTGAAAGAATGATCAAATGCTGGTGTTGATCATTTATTAGAATAGTGCTCGTGCGAGCGTTAGGTGATAAAACCTAATTATGGAGAAGTGAGGGACCGACCAAGAGGGCATGAGACCGGCCCTTGGTGTTCGTGGGACCAGCTGATGGTCGTTTGAGCAAATTCCAAGTTGGTTGGAAAGAGTTTGGACCCAATATGAGCAATTGAGCAAATTAGGTAAAAATTATAAAGATGTGTGGGACCGGCTCCTAGCAAGCCTTAGGGCCGGCCTTGGTCGGTAAAGAAAGCATGCCCGTGTCACCATAATGTCCGTGTCTCAGTTCTGAGAGTTTTGGTATTTTATGATGTGCGTTTGAGCAATATTTTGGATTTTTAGAAGAGTTTGATCTTTGACTGAAATTCTTGATTTTGCTCGAATGAGCAAGTAGAACTTTGCTCGTTTCATCAATATTTTGAGAATATTAAAATAGTAATATTCTAATATTTTTTGTGAGTATCCTAGTCGGTCATGTGACCATTTGACTTTGGCTTTTTCATGGTTTGAGCAATATTTTAGAAAATATGGAAAAACCAGGGTTTTTGCTCAAACGGAGGAGTTTGATGAGATGAGGGAAATAATAATTGAAAAAATAAGGGATTGCAAGGTGTGGGACCGACCACAGCTAGGGCATGGCCGGACGGCTAAGTAGCCCGGTCCCGTGACACCTTCCCATATTTTTATTATTTTTCATCATTTGAGGAAAATATGGAGAAACCGTGAGTTTTGCTCAAACAAGGAAAGTTGCTTGAACGGAGGAGTTTTCATGAGATCATGAAAATAATAAAATAAGAAAAAATAAAGGAAGGGGCATGGGGGACTGGCCACGGCGGCATGACCGGCCGTCCGGTGGGCCCGGCCCTCCTTAGGCGCCTCTTTATATTTTTTAATTATTTTTTTCTCTCTCCTATTTTGTGTAGGTTTCCTCGTTTGTCCATATTTTGAATGCTCGTTTGTGCATTTGGGTGCTCGTTCGTGCATCATTGTTGAGTACACTTCACCATTTTCTTGGGGCTTACTTGGTGATAGTCCAGACGCCCGATTGTTGAGTAATTATTACTAATTCATGGAATTCAGCGGAGAATGGTTCATGAAAAGGAGTAATAACAATGAATTGAGTATCTATTACTAATCCATGAATCCAGCCGGGGAATTCAGGGAACAGAGTAATGAGATAAAATGGTTATCTATTACTAATCCATGGAATCAGCCGGGGATAGCCATAGAACGGAGTAATGAGATAAAAAGATTATTTTCTAGGAATTCAGTCGGTGAATGTCACGGTAGAATTAATCTATTGTAGAATCAAGATATGAGATAGTTGAAGCATCATACTCGTTCTGAAGAGTGCATAATCAGGGAGCAACGAGTATCGCTGACGTCCTGAAGGCGTTAAGCCCTCCGACAAACAATTATGTCCAGAGAACCGCCCAATCGTTCTTTTATGTAGAGGGGGGTCTCTCTATGTAGTCAGGGAAAAGCGAGTATCGTCGACGTCCTGAAGGCGTTAATCCCTCTAACAAACAATTATGTCTAGAGGACCGCCCAATCGTTCTTCTACATAGAGGGCACGAAGAAATGCGTAGCATCAAACGCTCAGCTAGTGGGAGGCCTTTCGAGAAACATATTCATCATCTCTCTGAGAGGAATGCTCACTCAGTCAGAGATCGTGAAACGGTTCACACATCGTAAAACACGAATCGTCACATGCGTTCCTGAAGCCGGGTCAGAAACATGCAGTATCATGATTTTACGATTTTAGCCCTTGTTGAAAATCCACCATCAACACAAAGTTACCAAAAATAGTCAGGTTTGAGATTATTCTGGATTTGAAATGTTTTATCACCTTGTTAATACCAAAGTTCACCTAACTCAAATTTAAAGGTTGAAATGGATAATGTTAAAACATTTGTGTATTGTCACTATTTTTTTTTATTTGTGTTACTTATTGAACATACAATATCATGTGACATTTGGAGGTCACGAGGTATCTTGAATTTCCGCGGTAGCGAAGACCGAAACTGAAATACTATCTATGCATCCTATATTAAGTGCACCTCCACAACATAATTCTGTTTTTTTCAGTGACTTAAAACTAGATTATTTCGAATAGTTACTCACAAGCAAATGCATCCATTTAGGTAACTGGTTTTTTCGCTTTCATTATTTTCTTCGAGGATTCTTCACTTAATCGACTGTCATGTCAACTCGGTGCTTACAGGGTTTCATTTTATTTCAGGGTTGTAATGGCGGCGCATTACTAGTTGGTGTCAACCTAAGTAATAGCACGGCTATATTAAGATGTGATATTAGGTTATGGTTCAGATAGAAATAAATATAAAAATATGTACCTTGGATTGTGAATAAGGATGTAATATTTGTTGAATTAGAGATTTTTTTTGTTTGTTTATGACCGAAGTAATGATCTCGAAAAGGAGAGGGTACCAAGTACTCCACCAATTTTTTTATTCGGAAACCTGTATAGAAAAAGCCTAATATAATTGCAAGTAGATCTAAAGCAAAGGCCCTTGTACAGTACATATATAGAGTTTTTCACTTTTCTCTTTCACAATCAATATGTTTAGACTAAAAGTCTGGAAACCTGATTGTGTAGAAGAGTTCTTGGACGATCTCAAAAATCAATACCAAAAATCAATTTAGTCGTATCCAAATCAAGAGGATCTGAATTATAACAAGTATGAAACTTGCAATTTATCTTTCAAGATACGAAACCAACAAGAACGAGTCTTATTTTTTATCCCAATTAATAAGGACTTAAACTATTTAGATTGATTACGTAGTAATTTTGTTATTCCTATATATTATAAATATAAAATAATATAATGGGAAAAAGAAAAAAACACAAGACACCAGAAGGTTTGTTAACGAGGAAAAATACACCTCAGAAAAATACATGGACCTTGTTCAGCTCTAAACACCAAACTGCAACACACACTAACCTACTATCAGACTTCATACTAGAATGTAGTTGAGACCGTATTAATTCTCCAAGCAATTCAGCTTCAGTCGTCCTCCTTACGTCTCTTGAACCTCGCAAGGTTCTACATAATTGATTCCCTTAACTGACGTCCTTTACATCCTAAGAGTTGCTTCAACCTTAGTGGATACTTTTGACACCAATATCTTTATAACAAATATGCCTATATGGTTTATCTTTTGATTTATCAATCTAGGTTTAAAAATCTGTTTGTAGTAGACAAAGTACAACAAACCTCACGAACCCGGAACACTTACACTCAGTTAGATGAGAAGCATGTATTATTAACCACCTCTTAAAAACAAATCCAGAAAAATCAAATTAAGAGTTTAGATATCTATCTTGAGGAACCACAAATTCTGATACAAAGAGAAATTTGATCTGAGATTACGAAGACCTCAAAAATCAATAAGAACAAGATTAGGATACAAGAACTATCAGGTAAAAAGATAGTCTGACCGTGCTTCATGAATCCCTATGTGAAGTATGCACAGTAGTAACCTAGAATACAGTTCACGAAGCACTTAGGTTATAGAGGGAAACTATGACACAAGAGTGCCAGGGATTAAGTAATCCTATTGCAAGAGTCTTTTTATTTATAGATTTTCAATGTTCTAGGTAGCTTTAATTCAAGCTAAGATAACATGAGATAAAAGCAAACATTTTCTCAGTTTGGATGAAATTATTATTAGGAATCCATGTCAGCATGTGAAAAGTCCACCTTGAAATTATAGGGTTCTGAAACCGAGTACAATGATGGTTTGTAGTGGCTAAGTAGCCTTTGAACTTATAAGCATAAGTGGCATTCAATATCGTTGAAGACTTAAACACCACGATTCAAAAACAAGTAAAGATCATTGATCGCGTGAACTTAAAAAATGATTCAGTTTTTCATAGAAAATTATCTCATTGACAAGCCCGGTAGAATGGATTTTCTGATCTCTACAGTGGGCTTTTATCTAATTAGCAACTTATTATTATCTTGTTTTAGATTTAATCCACACCCATAGATTCTCTCCGGTCTCCTATTAGGCTATTAATAACACATACTATCTACTCTTTACTAACCACTAATCATTAAGTTAACGGTAATATTAACCATAAGTTAACGATAACATTAATTAATTGAGTCAACATTTTATACAGTCGGGCGTCAACATCACTTCCCCACAATATTTGAATAGTTTATTCTAGCTAGGGTTTCTTAAGAGTTAATATCTACCGTAACCAATGGCTTCCATCATCCCATCATCATGGTCATGTCAAAGAAACCTGTTAGAAGAGTTGTCTCCTCAAACATTTTGAAAAATTAGCTCGGTCTTCTTAAGAACCCTAACCCCAAACGTTTAGCATCTTTTGTCCCCAAATGTTCTTTCCCACTTAAGATGAAAAACAAAAAAGGAATGTAGTGTTTATTAGCTTCAAGGAAAGAGCTAGGTGCGTTGGAAAATGGTGTTTTTTCATGTTTTGTTTTATCTGTAGAAGCTCTAAAAATTTCAGATTTCGTACAATGTGTGTTGTTTGATATAGCCTAGAATGGTTAGCTGAAAATGAACTTTTTACAGCCTGGAATGGCAATGGATACCTAAAACCTATCGTTTATCCAACTCAGAAGCCACAATTTGTTGAATGGGTAGATTTTTCATTTCTTTGACTACTCGTTTCTATGTCCTTGGATGGTCATACTCAGCGTTAGGTTTTTCCCATGGACGGTGATGGGAACTTGATGTTGTTAAAATGGGTTTTGCAATATTATCCGTATTTAAAAACAGCTTTTCTGCCCTCATTTTGGATGATATCTTAAAATGGTAAAGCTCAAGCCTCAAGAAAAAGCCACATATTATAATAAAAACACAAATCTGGTAATTGTAAATTGAAATTTTGAATAACTGAAAAGTATTACTTGACTCATAAATGACAACTAACGATAGTCCCCACGCTTTGAGTACTGAATTTATAGAAATAACATGGTTAACTGAGTATCCACTTGAAACATCACTTAGTTATATGCTTCAGAAAAAAAAGGTTTATGATTATCTCCAATCACATCGTTTTCTATAAGCGATTACTCTGGTAGATATAGAGTTTTAGAGTCAAAAGTATGGTAATATGTCATTGAATAAGCCCGTTTTAAATAAACGAATTGAGTATTAGAAGGGCAAATTTTAGAATGTGTGTCCATATACAGACTATAATGGATGAAAAAAAATTAAAATTTTACAAAATCAATAGAAGTTGTACATTGCAAAATGGATTCAAGATGGAAAGTACATAGTGTTATAGTACTTATCCTCTATGTCACTTAATTTTGCCAACTTCACATTATTATTATGATTTTCTTCCTCGTCATTTCATCATCAGTCTTTCTCATTTCTGGAATTTTACCGTCTTCGTTGGCATTGTTATAAGTAGACAAACCTATCCATGGAGCTTCAAATCCTAACTCGTTATTCTTAACGTTACCCACTAAAGGTGGCACAGGTAGATTAAATTCAAGTACTGATAGCTGCAAATCTTCAAACGCAACAGTATTATGGTATTGAGATGTTATGTCAAATCATTGATTATTATTAGTAGTTGATTTAGGCGAGATAAAAAGCTCATCATTTGTGATTATACCTTGGTCCAATAAGATATCTTGATTATCGTGTTGATAGTATTGTTGTTGATGCATTTCAAATTTAGCAGCAAAACAACCTTTAACTTTCTTGTGACTTGCTCTATGCTTGATGAGAAGTAAACACTTTCTTACACACTTTACATTCAAACAACCCTTTAGATGATATTCCCTTAGCTTAATTATTATTATAATCATAGCTACTTTGCAATAATAAATGATGATGGATATCTTAATGATCAGTTCTTGACATGTAAAAGTCGTTCGGTTTACGCGTTTCATTCTCTTCTTTGATGGCAGAAGCACAAGATTCTTCTGTTTCGGCTATGAAAATAGGATAATGAAGTAGTGCACTTGCTAGTAAAACTAAACAATATGCAAGGTCTTCTTCTTCCATTGATGGAAAAGTCATCATATTATTCGAGTTACATCCTACTTTTGCTCATCATAATAAGAAATAAAACCCACAGATGTGATGTGATGCCACTAGTACGTGTATTTAATGAGTTCTGCGACTCTTTTACTCCAACTTTTTTATTTTTAACCGAGTGAATCTGTGGTGTGCAGGTCTTCTGCATTTGTACTACATACTGTATCATCATGTGGGTCTTGTCAGTCATTTAAACCATTTGCATAGACCCCTGAATCATTTCCTTTAATAACAGCGGTATAAAGATGTCTGCTAAACAGCTAGACGGATCCACTAAACAGTGGATAGAGATGTCTGCTAAACAGATAGACAGAAAGACCCGCTAAACAGTTGATCAAATCATGCATTTTTTTTTTAAAGACCCGTTAAACAACTGGTCATATCATGCATTTTTTTTTTGATGCAAATTTTTTTTTTCAAAATTCCTAATAAAATTGAAAACCTATAAAAATAAAAATACTTAACCACTCCCCCACACTTAAATATTACATTGTCCTCAATGTAATTAAATCATCCAACATAGAAATTAAGATGGGAAATTCATAATATGCAAAAATAAACAAATAAAAATAAAAGATAAAGAAAAGGGAACAAATCTGATGGGTTGACTCCCATGAAGCTAAAGGTATTTGTTTCCCTGCTTTCAGTAGCACGTATTCTCAAACAAGGTGAGGTTGTACCCCAAAGTAAGTTGCCAATCATATATATAGAGTTTGAAAAGTTGGGGATTGACCCAACATATCAGTTTAGCTGAAAAGATAATCCTGCAACCAGAATGATTAGTACCCAGAGAGCTAAAACTGAATTCAATCTTATTTGGAAAATAATTCGAACCTACCCAATCATATGTGATAACATGAAGTGAATCAGACTGAACAATTGTTGTACTCCCTAAATCTGGCTCTAAGTCAGAGGAAATAACTTCCGCGGATGATATTGGTTCAAATTCAGCAAAATAGGGCACACGAACATAAGTTGATTCAAATTCACTCCCTAAACAAGGGCTCAATGGAGCAATAATACCACGACTCGTAGACCCACTATCATTTACAATGGTTTCATTATTAATATCATCAAGATGAGAAAAATCATAACTTGATAGGTCAGACAATGGCTTAAAGGTCAAGTTCGAAGCTTTCTCGACTGATGGAACTAGTCGAGACTCGGATAGAATTAGAGATTCAACTTTGGAATTCCATTTATTAGTGTCTAGCAGCAGTGTGGAGTCTAACAAGGCATTGACTTCATAAATAACACTATCATCATCAAAATCGTACCCAAAATGAGCTAAGCAAACCTCTAATGGATCTTCCAACTGGCTCTTACAAAAGCCTTTCGAGTGCATACTTTCTTTTCGCCCACAACACTTCAGGCTAAGGTACCTAAAAACAAATCAAATAAAATGCGTAAAAAGAACCAAAAGACATCTAAAAGAAAAACAAAATAAAATTATGCACAAAAAGATATCAATCAGAGAGTATTTTGCAACCACTCCCCGGCAGCGGCGCCAAAAACTTAATAGGTTCGGAAACCTACAATAATATACTGCAAGTGCACAGTGTCTAACTAGTAGAACAATGGAAAGTACAGGTCGTTCCCACGAGGAGTGTGAAAATACTACAACTAACTAATACCAAAAATCAAATAATCAGATTCAATATTTCAGAAATTTATGGAACTAAGAAAGCAAATTAATAAAAACGTAACCAAAAATGTGAGGGTGTTAGGGATCCGGGACTCCGTTGTAGGCACGTTAATTGTATTCAATCACAAAGGTCTCGAATTTACTCATGTAAAATAGCGAACCTAGCTACTAGTACATGGAAGGTATTTCATTAAGAATCGTCAAATAGAATTATCAAAACGGTAGTTTGTTCTCACCTTAAAGTAGAATTCTTAAGCACTAGATATACATGGCATAAATAGTCAAATGAAATTCATAATTCAATTATTGCAAAGGTTCAATGAGTTCTTCTACTAATCTAACTATGGACTATACATGGCATAGAACATGAAAAATATAGCTAGAAGATCAAACATTGAGAGAGAGCCAAAACAATTAACATTAAGCTCAAATTATAGAAACCCATTGTTTAGAACACAAAATAAATCAACCTACAACTTCATCCTTTCACCCTAACATGGATTAGCTCGACATGGCTTTCCCAAAAACCATAAATAAATCTAAAATCAATAGCTAATCAAAATGAAAATGGAGAGCACAAAACGCAAACCCTAGTCTTCGTTTCCTCTTGTAGACGGCTCTGCAGCCGCAGCTCTCAGTTCGGAACCCCCCTTTTTTAATCTGCTTCTCTCTGTATATATTTGTAATGCTGTGAATGGGATCTATCCGGACTCCGTTGATAGTTTCCAGGCCCAACCCAAATACCAATGACCATGACCAATGTCCGGCTGGTTGCATCCGAGTACGATGTATATAAGTGATGCAAAGAAGTCCGACCAAACTGAGCTGAACTGCCAAGGCTCAGTCCAATTACTGCCTGACTTCCAACTTCAGATTCCTACACCGTCCATTAAACCCTAACACCCTGACCTTCTTAGTTCCAGCAACAACACCAGCTTCGGTAGCTATTACGAATCTCCAGAACAGATTCAAACAACACAGAATTCTTCTCCCTCCGCGCCTTCCAGATTCGAGCCAATATCCAACTTCCATTAAGCCATATCACCATGTCTTGTTGCTTGACCATTCCGTTCATTCTGTCCATCCATGCTTCACTTCCATTCACCGGAAAAACCAACTCATCAAGCTCAGGCCACTGCGCCGAGCACAACTCCAATTATCACTGCTCAAACCTCCATCACCTTCTCTGCGAATTTCCATCACCGTCAAAAGCTAGTACAATACTAATTTCAGTCCGAACAACTGATCACCAATCACAAACACCACTGCCTGCAACCAACATTTCAGCTGAACTGATGCTGCTTCATCTCCTCAACTCCGACAGCTTTTAATTCTTTCTCTCTGGCAGCACAACTTGAGTCGATCATCTCTCCACTACACATCTCTGACTGCAGCCATCTCTGTGCATCTACATCATCCTCCAATTTGTTCAAATTTGTTCAACTCCATCTCAAACTACAGCACCATTCCATTCCATGCCTGAACTCCAACTGCAGATGCCACTTTATATTCCCCTTAGTCTTCTGATTCACGACTACATCACCAACTTCTTAATTCCGGTAGTACAGCTCCACTTCATTCCATCTTCTTTTAGGAAGTTGCACGGACAGTTTGTAGGAAGTTACAAGTGCATAAGGAGGTGCCTCTGTGCTTGGTTTCAAATCTCCTCTCATATCTCATTCAATATCACCACAAACCTAGCTTCCCATCTGAATCAACGACAATTCGACCTGATTTTACTTTCAAAATGGACTCCATTTCAGCCCATGGGAACCTCCAAATCCACTGCTGTTGTTGCCAGTGTAAAGACTTAGAGCGACAACCACTGCTTCTCTGTGTTTCTCCAAGACATCTTGGACTCAAACCACCAAAGAGAATGGTAATTAAGGCAGCTGCTTGAAGTGGCATATACCCTTTTCTTTTAATGAATGCCAACAAATGAGATTCCACATAAATGTGATGATGGGAAGGCCACGTGCCACTTCTTGCTCTTAGTACGTTTAGGTGCTTGGCACGGAATATATGAGACAGGTTAAAATTACTAGTCATAGCTCTCTCTTGATTTGAGTAGTAGCAGTGTAGATGTTTATGTTGCGTCCTTAGCTTCCATTTAGCTACTATTTTTTTGTACGATCGAATTCGCTTGTACTTTCTACAAAAACACTAAAATGGTGTTGTTAGCCAAAATATCGAGTCCTATCTAATATAAATATGGGTACAAAATGTAGCACTTACGTGCTTATCATCCTCACACTGTACTACTTATTCAGACTCCAATCATTTTAGGGTTTTATCATTCAACAACAACAATGAGAAGTAATTTTATTCAGTATTATATCCTCACACTGCATTACTTATTCCGACTCCAACTTAGTTTAGGGTTTTATCATTCAACAAAAACAGTGAGAAGTAAAGTTCATAATATTCTACATTCTTCTTAAACTCTATGTCTCTCTCTTGTTTTTAACCTAACTCAAACTTCTCCTTCTTATAAGATCTTCTTGAATTTACTAATGGCGACTTCGATTCTTCTTAGATCATGTCGTTATGCTCTCAAATCTACTGATACCAGATGTGTAAATTATTTTGTCTCTCATTTTTTTCCCAATATGGTTTTGATATTATATTTTTTCATGATTAACTGTTCATTAGTGATTTGATAGGGTTTTTTTCGTACTTGAGATGCACTATTTCTTACCTTGATTTGTTCTATATGTTGTTACTTTTTTCATAATGGATTATGATTCTCTGTTTTTTTCATGATTATGAACTGTTCATGAGTGATTTTGTTGGATTTTTTGGTACTTAAGATGCACTATTTCTTACCTTGATTTGTTCTAGCATTTGTTAATTCTTTTAAAAATGATTTTGTTTCTGTGTGTTTTTGAGAGTAATTTGATAGGGTTTTTTTTCTTCCATTCCAATAACTTTAATAATTATGTCACACATGGGATTTGAACTTGAGATGCACTATTTCTTACCTTTAAACGGAGATGTGGACCATGTGGTTATGTTCTTGAAACGAAAAGTGTGCGTCTTTTCTCGAAACAGAGTGAACTATGTTTGAATCGATATTGGATCGGTTTGATTAGGATTTTCCGATTCCAAATTTTCTTCTTCTTAGGAGCAGGAGTGCTATTTAATTTTGGTTATTTCTTATGTTGGAAAATAACTTTGATTTTGTGGTTCATGATTATCAAAGTGATTTGATAGGATTTTATAAGGATTTTTTTGTTAGGATTTATCTTAGATGTAAAAGTAAAATCATGATTTATTTATTTTTTGATTCAAGGATTTCTAACTAATTTCCGGAGTGGGGCAGACAATTCAGCTCCGCACCTCGTGATGATGTTGTGATTGATATTGCTTTAGGAACAACTAACACACGTATATCAGTGACGGATGGAAAGGTAATATTAAATCTTTTGCAACTTCTTTTGTCTACTTATGATGTATTTTTAAAAGTTTACTAATGGTTGATGATGTATTTTGCATGTGTTAGTTGTTCCACTCTGTAAAGTACATCTTCAACCATTAGTAAAATTTTAAAAATACATCATAAGGAGACAAAAGAAGTTGCAAAGATTTAATCTTACCTTTCCATTCATCACTGATATACGTGTGTCAGTTGTTCCTAGATCAATACCAATCACAACATCATCAGGAGGTGCAGAGCTGAATTGTCTGCCCTTACTCCGGAAATTAGTTAGAAGTCCATTAATAAAAAAACTCATGATTTTACTTTTAGATCTAAGATAAATCCTAACAAAAAAATCCTTATAAAATCATATCGAATCACTTTGATAATTATGAACCACAGAATCAAAGTTATTTTCCAACATAACAAAAAAAAAAAACATAACAAATAACCAAAATTAAATAACACTCTTACTCATAAGAAAAAAAATTGGAGTCAGAAAACCCTTATCAAACCGATCCAACACCGAGTCAAACATAGTTCACTCCGTTTCGAGAAAAGACGCACACTTTCCGTTTCAAAAACAAAAACCGCGTGGTCCACATCTCTGTTTCAAGGTAAGAAATAGTGCATCTCAAGTTCAAATCCCACGTGTGACATAATTATTAAAGGAATTAAAATGGAAAAAAACAGCCTATCAAATTACTCTTGAAAACACACAAAAACAAAATCATTTTTAGAAGAAGTTACAAATGCTAGAACAAATTAAGGTTAGAAATAGTGCATCTCAAGTACCTAAAAATCCTACAAAATCACTCATGAACAGTTAATAATCATTAAAAAAAACAGAAAATCATAATCCATTATGAAGAAAAAAAAGGTAACAAATCAAGGTAGAAAAATAATGCATCTCAAGTACAAAAAAACCCTATCAAATCACTCATGAACAGTTAATAATCATGAAAAACATAATATCAAAATCATTTTGAAAAAAATAAGAATGAATCAAAGAAAAAATAACTTACACATCCGGTACCAGTAGATTTGAGAGCATAACGACAGGATCCAAGAAGAATCGAAGTCGCCATTAGCAAATTCAAGAAGATCTTATAAGAAGGAGAAGTTTGAGTTAGGTTAAAAACAAGAGAGAGACTGAGAGTTTGAGAAGAATGTAGAATATTATGAACTTTACTTCTCACTGTTTTTGTTGAATGATAAAACCCTAAACTAAGTTGGAGTTGGAATAAGTAGTACGGTGTGAGGATATAACACTGAATAAAGTTACTTCTTACTGTTGTTGTTGAATGATAAAACTCTAAAATAAGTTGGATCCTGAATAAGTAATACTGTATGAGGATATAAAAAAATTACATGTATTTTTTTCCTGTTGGTTTCCAGGGAAAACTTGGCGAAGAAGAAAGAATAATGTTATTAAAGGAAATGATTCAGGGGTCTATGCAAATGGTTTAAATGACTGACAAGACCCACATGATGATACAGTATGTAGTACAAATGCAGAAGACCTGCACACCACAGATTCACTCGGTTAAAAATAAAAAAGTTGGAGTAAAAGAGTCGCAGAACTCATTAAATACACGTACTAGTGGCATCACATCACATCTGTGGGTTTTATTTCTTATTATGATGAGCAAAAGTATGATGTAACTCGAATAATATGATGACTTTTCCATCAATGGAAGAAGAAGACCTTGCATATTGTTTAGTTTTACTAGCAAGTGCACTACTTCATTATCCTATTTTCATAGCCGAAACAGAAGAATCTTGTGCTTCTGCCATCAAAGAAGAGAATGAAACGCGTAAACCGAACGACTTTTACATGTCAAGAACTGATCATTAAGATATCCATCATCATTTATTATTGCAAAGTAACTATGATTATAATAATAATTAAGCTAAGGGAATATCATCTAAAGGGTTGTTTGAATGTAAAGTGTGTAAGAAAGTGTTTACTTCTCATCAAGCATAGAGCAAGTCACAAGAAAGTTAAAGGCTGTTTTGCTGCTAAATTTGAAATGCATCAACAACAATACTATCAACACGATAATCAAGATATCTTATTGGACCAAGGTATAATCACAAACGATGAGCTTTTTATCTCGCCTAAATCAACTACTAATAATAATCAATGATTTGACATAACATCTCAATACCATAATACTGTTGCGTTTGAAGATTTGCAGCTATCAGTACTTGATTTTAATCTACCTGTGCCACCTTTAGTGGGTAACGTTAAGAATAACGAGTTAGGATTTGAAGCTCCATGGATAGGTTTGTCTACTTATAACAATGCCAACGAAGACGGGAAAATTCCAGAAATGAGAAAGACTGATGATGAAATGACGAGGAAGAAAATCATAATAATAATGTGAAGTTGGCAAAATTAAGTGACATAGAGGATAATTACTATAACACTACGTACTTTCCATCTTGAATCCATTTTGCATGAACAACTTCTATTGATTTTGTAAAACTTTAAATTTTTCATCCACTATAGTTTGTATATGGAGACATTCTAAAATGTGCCATTCTAATACTCAATTCATTTATTTAAAACGGGCTTATTTGGTGACATGTAACCATACTTTTGACTCTAAAACTCTGTATCTACCAGAGTAACCGCTTATTAAAAACGATGTGATTGGAGATAATCATAAACTTTTTTTTTTTAAGCAAATAACTAAGTGATGTTTCAAGTGGATACTCAGTTAACCACATTATTTCTATGAATTCAGTACTCAAAGTGTGAGACTGTCGTGAGTGTCATTTATGAGTCAAGTAATACTTTTCAGTTATTCAAAATTTTAATTTACAATTACTAGATTTGTGTTTCCATTACAATACGTGGCTTTGTCCTGAGGCTTGAGCTTTACCATTTTAAGATACCATCCAAAATGAGGGAAAAAAAGTTGTTTTTATATACAGATAATACTGCAAAACCCATTTTAACAACATCAAGTTCCCATCATCGTCCATGGGAAAAAAACCTAACGCTGAGTCTGACCATCCAAGGACGTAGAAACGAGTAGTCAATGAAATGAGAAAGCTACTCATTCAACAAATTGTGACTTCTGAGTTGGGTAAACGATAGGTTTTAGGTATCCATTTCCATTCCAGGATGTAAAAACTGCCTTTTCATCTTATTCATTCTAGGATCTATCAAACAACACACATTGTACGAAATCTGAATTTTTAGGCTCTAGCTTCTACAAAGAAAAAAAAAAAAAAAAAAAAAAAACTCCATTTTCTAACTCACCTAACTCTCTGCCTGAAGCTAATAAACACTCCATTACCTTTTTGTTTTTCATCTTAAGTGGGAAAGAACATTGGGGGACAAAAGAAGCTTAACATTTGGGGTTAGGGTTTTTAAGAAGACCGAGCTTATTTTTCAAAATGTTTGAGGAGACAACACTAGTAACAGGTTTCTTTGACATGGCCATGATAATGGGGATGATGGAAGCCATTGGTTACGGTAGATCTTAACTCTAAAGAAACCCTAAATGTTGAAGCCCGAACGTATAAAATGTTGACTCGAGTAGTTAATGTTACCGTTAACTTATGGTTAATATTACCGTGAACTTAATAATTAGTGGTAACTAAAGAGTAGATAGTCTATATATGTTATTAATAGCCTAATAGGAGACCGAATAGAATCTCTGGGTGTGGATTAAATTTAAAACAAGAAAAGATTAAGTTGCTAATTAGATAAAGGCCCACTGTAGAGATCAAAAAATTCATTTTACCGGGCTTGCCAATGAGATAATTTTCTATGAATGACTGAATCATTTTTTAAGTTCACGCGATCAATGATATTTACTTGTCTTTTTATTTATTGATATCAAAGCTATATATGAATGTTTTACTTCTCATTTTGAAAACATTGTCACTGCTGAACCCATAAAACATTAACAAAAACATCATTAACCTCATACCCAAAACCATTTCAAATTCAGAAAATGACAACCTTTTTCCTACCCTTGACGCTTTGGAAATTAAGATTATCCTCTTCAGTATGGCTGGGAATAAATCTCTTGGTCCTTATAGTTTATTTCCCAATTTTTTTCCAAGGCAACTAGGAGGTGGTTGGGGGAGATATTGTAGAAATGATCCAAAATTTCTTCAACTCTGGTTCGGATTCTACTTTTATATCTGATATCCGAAGGCTTCTTGTCCCGGAACAAGTCCATGGTAAGCCAGAGCTGGAATGAATTCCATCTCATGAAAATATGGCAGATTTTATGCTGGCTTGTCAGCCTCATCACAACTCACATACGTAGGATTCTACTTTTATATCCCTCATACCTAAAATTGGAACTTCTACTACCCCATCTCACTTTAAGTCGATATCCTTATGTAATACAAGTTATAAAATCACATCCAAACTTCTTGCTCAAAGACTAAAACCTTTGCTACCAATATCATTTACCCATTTCAATATGCTTTCATCCAAGGTAGAAAAATATCTTACAACATTGTCATTGCTCATGCGTTAATTCACCACATGAACACGGGGAATGGTAAGAAATGTAACAAAGGCATTATGGGAATCAAAATTGATATGGATAAAGCTTTTGATAGAGTTGATTGAAGCTTTATGATGGCAGTTATGACTCGAATGAGATTCAGTGACAAACGGTGCAATCTTATATGTCAATGTGTATCCACCACCGACCTAGATGTCTTGGTGAATGACTCACCTGAGAACTTCTTTAAACCTTCAAGAGGGCTAAGACAAGGATACCCTCTATCTCCTTATCTCTTTCTCTTATGTATATATAAGCCCTATCTATAAATATGATAAATGATGAACAGTTGGGATTGATTCATGGACCAAACTCTATTAACAAGCTCATATCATAAGCCATCTCCTATTTGCCAATGATTGTATGTTTTTTTGTAAAACTAACATGGAAGAATGAAATAATATGGTGCTGGTCTTCAGTGAATTTAATAACTTCTCAGACCAAATGGTAGACTTTTCTAAGTCAAGCATTTTCTTCAGCAAGAATACTGCTCCAGTTATTGCTGACAAAATCAGTAACTACATGCAAGTTCCGAAGATTGACATTGATGATAAATATTTTGGCTCACCTCTCTTCACCAACAAAAGCAAAATCCAAGCTTTCAAAGCCATGTATTGACAAGCTTAAGTTCAGACTTTCTAGGTGGAAAAGTGAACTCTCTCCACAATAGGCAAAGCTACGTCATCTCAATCTCCAGCAATTATCAGATGAATTGCTTCAAACTTCCAAAATACATTTGAAAGCATATAAATAAAATTCAAAGGGGTTTTCTCTAGAGTAAAGATACTGAGAAATCCAAGGGATTATATTGTATTGCTTGGGACTCTGTGTGCAAGCAAAAAGAGTTAGGTGACTTGGGTTTTAGAAATATGGATTTTTTCAACAATACTATGATAACTAGAATAACATGGAGGCTTATTTCTGAACCAGATTTTCTATGGTTATCAACTATGATATCCACTCACTTTGAGGACCAAGAGGTAGTTAGAATGAGCACTAAACCAAATGCTACTGACTCTTGGATTTGGAAAGGTATTCTGGAAGAAGTTACCAACATCCAGAAATACTGCAAATGGAAGGTGTGAAATGGTCACAAAATTCATATATGGGAAGATAGATGGATAAACAGCAAGGAAAACATGCTGGTGAAACCTGATTAATGTCCTAATGACCTCGTTACAGTCAACCAACTTAAAAACTCTAGTGGTGATTGCGATACCACTTCTCTTGCGTTCTCTCCTAAAGACCAACTAGCTATTGAAGATACTAAATTCATTATTCAACAAGAAGACACCATTATATGAGAAGTTTAGAGTGAAATCTCTTTATGACAACCAAATCTCTGAAAAATATAAAGGGGCACTATCAATACTGCTTGAAAAAATATTTGGGAATTGGATACTTCACCAACCATACAACTTTTCATATGGAAATATTCTTATAGAATCCTCCCTATAAATGCCAAGACAACCAGTATTCTCAGCTACATTTATCCTATACACAGTTTCTGCAAAAGTGCTGATGTCATGCCCTATTTATTATTCTGTTTGGACTGAACTATTTGGATCCCATCATTAGATGTTTGAAACTCCATCTCTTTTCCAGGATTGGCTTAACAAGTGGTTTACCCCCAGCAACCATCTCAGTAGCTGGAATTCTACCCGTTGGTTCATTTGGAAAGACAGATGTGACTTCATGTTCAGAAAGATCACTCATGTGGATGATTATATAGCTAACAGTGTCAGAAAACACCTTTGCTCATTTGACAGAGTTATGCATAATCAGATTCACATCCTGAATAATCTCCACTATCAAAGGGATACTCAGGATATCAAGGAAAGAATAATCAGGCATCATAAAGAAAAATTTGGAGGCACTATCAACATAAGCACCCTGGATGTTCATTCCACTGGTGCTAATGATAATTACTACCAATATATAAACTTTGCTCTTGTTGCTATGCATTTCTCAAGGAACTGTGTGGGAGCAAAAAGCTTCATAGACTATATCTCTAGAGACTGCAAAGCAAGAAGAGGAGCAGACCTAATGCTGAGTTGGGGAAATGAGCTGCAAAGGACCAACATAGACTTTCATGCTCATGAAAATGCAACTCTGGAAGAAATAAAGGAAGCTTACAGTAGAGAAGTCCAAGACAGATTCAACCTAGGATTCCATTGTGAAGTCATCAATTTTGTGCTAGGTAACCTGATCAAGGTGGTACATGATCAGAACAAAACGACATTTAGTTTAGCTAAGTTAGGAGTTTTTTTATAGCTCTAGGAAATTTAAATTGGAAATGTCCAAACTTGATGCAATTATTTTAAACTCTCCAGACGGTTGGAACAGTTGGCAATGATATAATTTTGTATTTGAATGCTGGGAACTGCATGGTGCTGTGCTAGCCTTAGCCATGCAGTCCAAACCTCTGTAATTGAGTAGTTGTTCCTTTGGAACAATTTACTCTGTTTTATTTTTTTATAAAAGAAAGTATTATGTTATCAATTTATTTCATATCTAATGGCTCATATATGCCGAATAAAATATTATTATTATTATAGCCGTAGTGGCTTTTCCATCGAGTGCCTTCATCGCAAATCTGTCACTAGGAACGATTTTTCGAAGGTGGTCATATATCTACAATTTTTTAAAGATAAGTTGGCTACAAGAAGTGATCGTGATAACGACGAATTGGGCATACTATTCCCTTCCGGGACAATTACTCTTACAGGAGAAGAAAAATTAAATTGGGCAGATTACTCACCTCTGGGACATTTTACTCTTAATTTAAAAACCAACAAATTCGAATGGCAAGAATTTTGTTTCGCATGCCATGTTTTAAGTATCAGTTTCATCTATAAAACACAAGATATATGTAATCTTTTACTGTTTCCAACTTTGATGTATTCAATTTTACAATATTCATGAAATTAAGATGTTTTCTTCCAAGAAAAATAAAATAATAGTAGTAGTATTTCATTCATTCATCAAAAGAAATAAAACTCAAAAATTACCCCATACGCGGAATAGCTAAAATTGCCCAATCGGGGAACAGAAACACGTCACTTAAACAGTAATAGAGTGCACCGTAACCCCTAGCGCATCATAGCGAACAACCATCCCACAGTCCTCTTTCATTTTCCTCTCCCTGTCATTTAGGGAAACGAAATCAACGAAAGTCTCTCTGCAACTTCAACGTTACTTCTTCGCAATCGGTAACCTAACAAACCAATACGACACTCTTTCTTTCTCATCCTCAAACCCTAGTTTTTCCTCTTCTCATCACCATCATCATCATCATCACTCTTAACTCTCAGGTAATATTTTTTACTGTCAATTTCATTATTCATCAATTCTTTACTGAATGTTAAATTGCGAGTGAATTGTGATCTTAGATCTTCCAATTCGTTTCGTATTCAAATCTTTAATTACTTTAGATCTTACCACTGACAAGGGAATCTAAATACATTTTTCCCTTTTTCAAACCCTAATAATTTGATTAAATTTTGTGTATAGAATTGATATTTACTATTTCGTTTGTTAAATGGAGTTGTTCTTGACAATGGTTTCATTTTCTGATGCAGATTACGTGTTTAGATCAGCAAAATGGTTTCGTTCGAGATGAATGACAGAAAAAGTATGTGGATACAAATATCTTTTAGAAATTAGTATATTGCTTCTTTCGCGTATCTGTTTCAGTTAATTATTGTTTAGCTGTTCATCTAATTTAGGAATTTATTAGAGAATACCTGAAAATCTTTAGCTAGTCTAACCTAAGACACATGCATGAAACCTTTGCTGTAAGTTTGTTGGTTTTTCCTAGTACAATACTTCACCTAGTCTAGTGATTTGGTTGATTGTAATGGCCAGGTTACACATCCCTGAATATTTTGCGCATGGAAGGTGTTTGTTCTTTGTATCTTTATAGACCTTGTAATTGCATTTTAGTTTTTTGGTTTTAGTGAAACCATTAAGCCCTTCAATGATGTTGAAACTGGTTATGTATACTGAAGTAGTGTGTATGTAGTAAGGACGTTTAATGCATTAATAAGGTTTAAATTGCCAGTGGTTTATTTTATAGTTTCAGATAGTGGGTACACTTGTGTCAATCTGGTTCCCTAATCCTCTTAGAATCTGAGGAATTCCTATGGTTGGTATGTTGAACCGTAAAAGGGTTGGCGTGGATTCCTGGATGGTAATGATGATGTTTGACATTGCCCTTAAGAAATGAATAAAGGATTCATCGTTAAAGCGTTAAGCTCATACGAAGTTCAATGTGCCATGGATTCAGTCAAAGTCTAGAGCTCTCCGCTGGTGGTCTATACTGCAAACTTTATATCAGGACCCTTGAAGTTTCCATATCTTATCTTTGTTGTCATTCTGCCAAGGAGAGAAGTTGAATGTGTGGCAACATATCCTGGTCCCTTAGAAAATTAGCAAAGTAAATCACTGCTGGTATTGCTTATGTTGAGAACACCAGAACTCCTTAGACTTTTTCGTTTGATTGTTTTTTCCAAATTGATTTTTATCTGTTCTCTTAATATCTTTCTTTCTGTGATTTTTTTTTTGTTTTTGTTTGAATCACGTTCTCCTGGTATATCTATATACCGCAACATTTTAATCTTCTGACAATTTCTTCAATGGACCAGAGATTGGGCTTGGATTGACGGGGTTCGGCATTTTTTTTTCATTTCTGGGAGTCATATTTTTCTTTGACAAGGGACTTCTAGCCATGGGAAATGTGAGTGAATTGATAAAATCTCATATTGCTTCCTTTCTCTTTAAGTTACGTGTCTTTGATTTTCTTGTTTTTGTTATCATTGATGGGGACTTGTTTAACGTTGGCTTGCTTGTGTGTGGTACTAAATCAGATCCTCTTCTTGTCAGGGGTGATGCTGACCATTGGACTGAAATCCACCATGCAATTCTTCATGAAACGACAGAATTACAAGGTTCACATGTTTTCTGACTTTTCGCTTGTTTGTTCATTTATTATCTTTCTCTGCTTTCTTACGTTGCTATATCATTGATGTGGCAGGGTACAATCTCTTTTGGTGTTGGCTTCTTCTTTGTTCTCATTGGCTGGCCTGTCATTGGTATGATATTGGAGGCATATGGATTTATTGTCCTTTTCAGGTCTGGACTTCAGTACTCTTTTGCTTTTACTGATCCATTTGTTTTCAAAGGTTCTCTGTTACTGATAAAAATTGTTGTGTAGTGGGTTTTGGCCAACACTCGCGGTGTTTCTACAAAGGATACCCATTCTTGGCTGGATATTCCAACAACCGTTTGTGACATCAGTAAGGATATTCTAGCACAAAGTATCTTTTTGTAACTGTTTGTGAATTATTTACACTGAACAATACTTTTTTTTTTCTTGATATGCTATGTGAATATAAATTTATACATCAGTACTGCATGATACATAAAAACCGGCTTTCCGTTATCTTTCCAAGCATGCTGAATGGATTTTAGCCTGGTGGTAACATTTGTATGACATGCATGTTTGGCAGCTCATGCCATGAATGTGCCTGACAGGACTCTGATCAGTGGACTTTTAGATTGATAACTTGGGCGTTAATATAGTATATTTGAATTCAATTTGATTGCCGTTTTTTGTTGTTGTTGGTGCAGTTCATGGATAAGTACAGAGGGAAGAGAGTTCCTGTCTAAGCATGCTGAACCACTGTCAATGTAAAGAGGTCTTTCCTTTTGATGGGCCATGTACAAATACTGTCTGACCTAGTCGCAATGTCATGAATTCTTTAGCATTGTTACTGGTGAAAATGTTTGATCGATGATATGACCTACATCTGTATAAAACCGTGTTTTTTTTATTCTTCGCCTGGTTACCACTTTCACATTTGTTGATATCTTCTGAGCCAGTTAATTTGAAATTGGACAGCATCAATGGAATTTTACATTGCATTAATTTTGGCTAAATATTCTAAATTTCTGATCATGCAGTCTGTCATGAATGAGAAAATGCACTGTTGAATTCTTTAGCATTATGTATTATATTGGCATTGTAAGAGGTTAGACCTGAAAAATACATGGGATGTGAAAGGTGAAAGCCAGGTTGAACTGGAATAATACATATGCAAAGTTTGTAATACTAGTACATTAAAAGAGGACCCTGCTAGACTGGTACAACCAGTATCAGGGTTATTGCCTTGTGAATGGACACAGACTGGACGTTGCTAGACTGGTACAACCAGTATCATAACTTTTATGAGCAGAGAGCAATTCAACCGTCATAGACTGCAATCTCAGGCTCGTGAGTTTTGAGCAAAAGGGGAGAAGCCAATTTAGTAATAACCAGAGCAATATCACACAACTGAAAGAAGTTGGAATTTTGTTTCTTCAGTGGAGAAACTCTGCCTTTCTCTCTGAAACCATCCTCGCATGTTGTTGATGCCTCCATCGCTGAACTTACCCAAATGTTCAAGTTGACATAATTATAAGACTGGATTGCTTCAATGGATTTTGCAAGCGTACTGATTGCATCGGCATACAAATCCAAACAATCACTCAAGCCGAAGAACGCATAAGCATCCAGGTCTTTGTAATTCAACTGCTCCTTTATGACCAAAATAGTGTCGGTAGCATTGGTCTGAGCAAGTTCTAGTGAGATTATTCCTAAACCATAGAAACCTGCTGCGGTCTTGCTCTCAGGAACCGCTCCAAGCGAAGTCACACAAAAATCATAATTCAGCAGCGGCGATTTCTGTGCACATATCTCACATGTTTCTTTCACGATATCATCGTCGGCAAACGCATCATTTCCACACGCACTCTCCTGAATAAAGATCGGATGAAGGAGAAATAATGAGAGGAAGAAAAATGAGAAAACTTGCTTCATTATTTCTTTGCTCCTCCCCAACTTGTCTTGCACACAACTACACATACTTAATGTCACCACCGAAGGACTATATAGTAATCCCAACAGGCCAACTCCCACCAACAATTCATTTATTACTGGAACGGGGAAAAAATATTCCAGTTCTGAAACGGTTCTATCCTTCTAGGGACGAAAATTATTTAGTGAGTAAAGCTCCCTTTTTACTGATACAGTTATACCCTCAGCTTTGGGTCTTTCATTTTCTTTTTGCTTTTGAGAGAGAGAGAGAGAAAAAAATGGCTTTGAGAGCTGCGATCTTAGGTCATCTAAGAGTTCCAGTCCAAACCCTAACTCAAAATGGACGAGCTTTGCAGTCATGGAACCTCTTGAATTTAAATAGGTCAATGTCTTCTCACGATGATCATCTCGACAAACAAGAAGTCATCGATAGAGTTGTTTCCGTTGTTAAGAGCTTCCCCAAAGTTGATCCTGCCAAGGTTTGTCCATTTATTAACCTCTTCGTTTCTGGTGGATCCCTAATTCAAGTATTATTATTATTGTTTTATCCATAACTTTTATTCTAATTATTAATCTTTCTAGCATCTAGGTTGTGTATTTTCTAGGGTTTGTTGGTTACATCACCAAGTTGACTCTACTTACGATTTTCATTTGGTTGATTCGTTATGAGCATTTCATTTTTGATTGTCGTAAATGGGTTCCTATGCTTTTTGATCTAGTATTAGGTGAGGTAGTGATGGGTTTATATTGCCAGTATGGAAAGACAAACATGATGTTGGATTTTGAATTTATGTTAGTGTGAGGTTAAATTGTAGCTAATACGTAAGAGGTAAAGTTTATCTTGTAATGGTGGTTACTCAATGTAGTTGATTCCGTAGAAGTAAGAGATTAACAAATGTATCAGAGTTAACATAGGTGAGTGAAGATGTTAACATGAGTGGGAATAGGATATAAGTGCAGATCAATTAGGAAGATATCCCATCATAGATGTGTGCTCATAGAGTTTGCGTAGTTACGATGAGGATGTTTAACTGGATGGGAGAACTTATAGCAGATCAAATAGAAAATGAACACATTCGTGGAATTCCCTGGTAGCCTATAGTCGTAATTACAAATATTTAAAGAATGACTTGATTAGGATGATGTATTTTTGATGACATTGAACATAGGTGCCTTAAAAGTTGTGATGGTGCACAGGCCAGCACTTTCTTGCAAACATTTTTGTGGCAGTTATGTGTAACGGAGTATTTTGCTCAACAAAATATGTAGAGGAACATGACATTTAGCGAGCTTGAATATTGTAAAAACTATGGTTAAGGATGATGAAGATTATCGTTTGGCTGACCATTTTTACACTTTCATCAAAAGTCTGTATATTTGATTCATACCTGACATAAATATGCATTTATGTGTTGGAAACAGATATTTTCTTCCATCTGTTACTCAAGCTCTAACCTAAGTACTTAAGAATGTTAACTGGCGAATTTTTCATACAGAATGACAAGTTGTTTGCCTAGCGTTTTTTAGAGTTATGGAAACTAAATATTCTCTGTTCTTTATCTTCTTATTAGTTTCAGTTGATGTGCTTACGTAGAGTATGCATTTGGAAGAACTTACCCATACTAAATTTTCTCTGATCTTTATCCGTTAGTCGTTACATTGTGAATGCTAGAAAGATCTTTAGAGCAACTGATTTATATTTGCATTAACTTCTGCACCATTTGCAGGTTACTCCTGAAGTTCATTTCCAGAATGATTTAGGCTTGGATAGTTTGGACACTGTTGAGATTGTAATGGCTCTTGAAGAAGAATTCAAGCTGGAAATTCCTGATAAGGAGGCTGACAAGATCGATTCCTGTAAACTTGCCGTCGAATACATTGCTAATCATCCAATGTCTAGTTAGTTCGAGCAAGATCCTCTATTTGATTGAGTTATAGCGTTGGGTTTTTGGAAGGTTGTCTATCCAGACATGCTTTGGGTGCACTCTACTTTTTCATTCTGTTTGTCTGTTGAGTTGTAGAAATTTGGTCTCTGTAGTTGGTGGACAATAAACCTAATTCTGTTCAATAAGACCAGTTTTAACTCGATTTCTTGACCGGAGCTGTGAACCTTCACTGTCTTTTGAATCATTTTGGGCTTAATTTATAATACATTAAATGTTTTGCTTCTTCACGTTGTTTTTCTTTCTTAATGTTCTCTAAGCTTGGAGTTTCTAAGGAACCCTTCCCTGTTTACTAAGACCTTAAGGAAATTACACAATGGCCTCATAGTTATGGGGTCTAACAGCATTCATATCCCTGGCTGGGGAACATTCTGCAGAGTTTTGCAGGTTTTGTGAGTGAGGTGGACACTGATGACCAGAGTTGGCTTGCTGCATGAGATCAAAAACAAACTTGACTAATTCTCATTTCTTCTTCTCCAGAAATCAAGAAAAACACTGCATTTGTACTCTAAGATCCCATATTGCAGTTGCAGTACCAGGAGAAATGGTAATATAGACTGTAAGGAAAGACGAGAAAAACAAATTTTGAGCATTGTCTATGAGATCAGTGTTCACATGTAGGTCTCCATCAAAAATGAAAAAACGTCATGATAGCATTGACAAGTAGCCTTCTAAGGGGCATAAACCTCAATTCACCTAGATGGCCATAAAATATGATAACGCTTAACCTTATATTTTAAGCTAGCTATTAGCAAACATGTTAACCAATAATCATCATAATCAAGCAAAAAAGATTACAGAAAACTAACATGTTTCAATCTTATTTATTTATTTATTTATTTTTTGATCAGAATTTCAATCTTATTTTGCAATGAACTAAACTGAAGGAATACAGAAACTACTAGAACAGAAAGAAAAAAAAGAAGAAAAAAAGATTAATTTATAACATATATGTGCATTGATAGTGCACACATCAAACCATATAATGATTAACAATATAGTGATTAATTACTATAACGTGAACTAACGAAGCATTTCGATGATCGAAAGAACCAAAGCAGTTAATTGAAACAAATCATTGTTCTTCTTCGTCAATGGAGATCGTAGACCTTCCTTTTCCTTAAACCCATCTTCACAAGTTGAAGGTGCATCCATAACTGCACTAAACTGCACATTAGCTTCTAAATAGCTCCTAGATTTATAATACTTAATGGCGTCTCTAGTCGAATATATTGCATTAGAATAAAGCTCTAAACAACTCTCCAAACAACTCCTGTAAAATGGCTCTAGCTTCTTCTTCTTTTTCATTATCTTCTTGATATAAAGTTTTGTATGAGTTGCATTTGTTCTGCTTAGTTTCATTGCAATCAATCCAAGTCCTCTTAGATTCGCACAATGACTCCTTGGAATAGCTTGAAGAGATGTAACACAAAATTTGTATGTCAAATTAGGATCCATGTCGGCCGCTTTCTTGCAAGTTTCTTCGACGACACTGAGGGCTGTGACTGCATCATCTGAAATTGAGATTGGGCCACCTTGGAGAATTAAGAAGAAGATATAGAATGAAAGAGAGAAGAAATGCAAGTAACGAACCATTTTTTGTTGTTCTTTCTTCTTTCACTTGTTATTGTTGAGGGGAAGATAAAGAAAATATCTTTACTAATAAAGACAGTTTTGAATCTTTTGATTAGCTTAAAAGTACATTAAAACTATAAATTGCACCCAATTTTTTTTCCTTAGACCCCTTCATTCGAAATATTCGAAGACTAAGGATTAGTCTAGCTAATTAATAAATAACAAACGAAAAATAATTTAAGTATATAACCATCCTTTTCTTGATAAAAGAAAATTTTACAAGGGAAAAAATGTAAGCCATTTAGTTGTTATGAATCTTATGATCTTAGCCATCCAAAATTGAACTCTCATTACTGACTTTTGATCCCATTATACAGCACAATGTGGCTATTTTTGCCTTCCTAAAGAGAATCCAAACCAAATTCTTCAAAAACAGAAAGAGATTTTGTGCATGAGGTGTTAATCACCAAGCCAAAGAAAAAAAAAGCCAAACACGTACATTACGTATACACTAGCATTTGTATTCAAAGTTGTACAATCAATTAATTTATCATGTGATGCCCACTAGTTGCATATGCAACAGTGCAAAAATAGATTAAAGTCTTGTGTTGGGCAATAGGTATTAGGTTGAATGATACTACTCCAATCCAATCAACTCAAATCAATTGTTCCATCAAAAAAGATTAAGTGTAATGTATATGGTTAGTCATTTATGTTATCTTAAAGAAACACCAAGACCATATCCGGCAAACAAATGAAAGATATTATGCGAATTGAAATTGGCTCTTGTAATCTAAGGTATCTAGGGATTTGTTAGCGACTTGTAAGACATTTATCTTTAATTTGATCATGTGATTCTTCCTTCGTTAGTCACACCATGTATGTGGCTCCACGGATCTAATCAAAACCACTGGTATTCATAACCGTCTCTGATATTTAGATGACCTCGTATGAAAGAGCTTGAAACGCCTTTTAATGCAAAAAAATTTTTATTGTACACCCTATATGTTAGTATATGTTTTCAAAACGAATCTTAATTTATAATACTGAAATAAATGTATTTATGACCCAAAACTTCATTAAAAGGACAAACAGTAGCATAAAATATCTGAAACGCCTCTCGCATATATGGTAAAGAAAATTAAGAAGTAAGAACTTTTCCATCAATTTTTTTTTAATGAAAAAGTTAAATATATTAATTCCGCAATGTAATACAAAAAATCGACAATTTCATTTTCATCAAAGACATTAGAAATAATGTTTTCTTTTTGAACTCGCTGGTGCAAGTGCATTGCCATAAGTTGAAGTCTTCCGATCCTTGCTTCTTTTGCCACTGAGTTCGTTGCTGCATTGTGATCCGTACATATATATTTAACCTGAGCATGTGGGAGTTTTTCTAAAATAGAAATAGATTCTTCTATAGTATTCACTGCTACCCAGGGAACATATGTTCCTTTTTTGTTGATTGTATCTGCTAGGAGTTTACAGTCAGTTACAATAAAGACACTTGAAAGTATATTTTCTTCTAGCCATTTTAAAGCCTTCAATAACGCTTTTGCTTCTGCGTGCAACGCCGAAGGGGCCCATTCTGAACCCGTTGATATATGCATGAAAGCTTCTTGGTCGACCGAGTACAGAAATAAAGCATATCCCATGGATAAATTCTCTTTATTATACGACGCATCAATGAATATTTTCCAATCCTGAAGTTGTTCCATGAAGGTTTAATAGACTTCAATTTTGTGGATACATTGAGTTTTGGCCTCTTCCTTGAAGTTTGAAGACCGGATGAATTTTTTAATTTGTTCAATTAATGATGTTGGATCTGGATTGGTTTTCCTAAAAACTACATCGCATCTGTATTTCCAAATAAACCAAAGTATGGTAGCAATTTTTTCACAAAATTACAAAATTTATGAAACTGAGATCCAATTTTCAACCCAAGTGTTAATCGAGTCTGATAATCTGCCAATCGACTGCGTTCAAAGAGCAACCAAACCATATTGATCTAGCAAAAGGACATGTTCTGAAGAGATGATGTTCTGGTTTTACCGGTTGATATTGGACACTCTGGTGAAATCTCCAAGTTATGATCTACTAGTCTACTTGCGGTCGGTAAAGCTTTCTAAACTAGTTTCCAAATAAACAGTCTAATCTGAGGGATTACTTGCATCTTCCATATTTTTTTCCAAGGGAAGTCGCTATTACTCCCATTTCCTGTATTTTGACTGATGAGGAAATTGTAAATGTTTTTGGCCGTGAAATCTCTTGAGTGATGGTATTTCCATCTAATTTGGTCTTTATCTTCTTTGTTTGGAGTAATAACAAGGATTTTTTTCCTTTCATTTCTGGTGAGAAAAATTCATCTAGTTTCTCATGTCCCAGGATCCTTCAGTATTTATTAGTTATTAAACTTTTTGCGGCAAAGGTTCTTTTTTATCCCTCGGTTTATTTATTTTGTATGTATTAGGAATCCAAATTCCCTCCAATATCTTCGTATTAGCTCCATTTTCACTTGCCAAATATAATTTATTTTTATAATATTTAGGCCTTTTTGTATACTTGTCCATATCCAAGAGAGTTCATAGTTTCTCGAAGGTTCTAAATGATTTGATTTGTGGTAATATTTCGTTTCTAGAAGTTTCACCCAAAGTTGGTCTTTTTCTGTCATTACCCGGCTAGCCAGCTTCGTTAAGAGAGATATATTGAAATTATGAGAATTCTTTATTCCCAAGCTCCCTTGTGGTTTTGGTTTACACATGCTAATCCACGCCTTTATATAACCTCCTTTGCCTTTTGACCCATATTTTCCATCAGAATTGGAAACAAACACATTCTAACAACTGTTTAAGGAGAAAAATATAAGGACTAAGCTATTTTCCGAAACAGATTGAAGAAGATAAACAAATTGTGAAGATACTATTCTCACACTAGGTAGTTCTAGAGATACCTACATTAAAGCAAGAAAACTCTCAAATAAGATAACTCGCACTATTCTTATACACCACAATTGAGACATCCCTTGTTTATACTAGAGTAAGATCTGAACAGAGCTCTAAGAGTCCCCCGTAAACCATCACCAAACATATATATATAACATTATGAGTCTCAACTACAACAACTAGTACAGTCCATTCCATTGTTAAAAGGAACCAACACCTTATATCATTTCCCTATTTTTCTAAATCTTTATATTTTTATACGTCCATTTATAGCAATAAGTACAAGTTCATTCGACTGTTAACGGAACTAACATAGTTAGTCGATCCAAACTATTTTCGAAATATTCAAGTTTTTAAAATATTTTCGAATAAGATAAATATTCAGACTTCTCAAAATATTCATCTTGACGTTTTCACAAGCATGCTTTCAAAGATGATATCGAATGAAGATCTAAGGAGAAGACTAACAACTATGGTTTTCACCAACAAACTTGCTTGCATGTTTGAGGGAAAGTGTTATCACATTATCTATGTGGTGAATGTAATAGTTTGTGGGGTATTTTTCAGTGATTATTGTCTTCACAAGATTGAGAAATATCTTGACTCCTTAGAGTCTGACAGGCTAACTCTATGTAACGAAACATGCCATCATTCGATTCAACTCGTATCCTCTTCAAGGGTGCATGTATCCAGTCTGCTCGATGGTGTATTAGACTTAATTGGAAGAAGAGTTTTACTTAACGAAAGAGTTGATGCTGAATGGAGACGTGTAATTTCTTATAAAAAAAACTGTTAAGAACAACCTATGAGAACTCTTCAAATAATGTTAAGCATCTTACTAACATTCTTAATCATTATGAGGATGTTTTGATGAAGTTTCAGTCTCTACTCGATGAGATTTCTTCCTAAATGGAATTGTTACAAGAGGGATTAAAAGGACTCTTGCATGGAAACAAGTAGAAGACAGTAAAAATAAGACTAGTTTCTTATTTAGAGAAAATAGACATCAATGTATTGATTTATTACGATATCTTTGTATAAGGTCTATTTTGAATAAAACTATCAATATTATTATTTATGAATAAAATTATTATAATTTTTGTTTCATATGATAGTTTCCGATTACATAGCCTGTGAATGAATGTTTATATGTTTGCTATGTGTTTTCGATTTATGAGATGTCTGATTTCGGTTTTTATTAACCTTAATATTCGATCTCATATGATGTAACCCTTATGATGTGTGTGGCTTTTTGATTTAACGGGATTAAGTTCTAGCATGTTGGTAGGCTTTATCAAACGATCATAAGGTGTTCCGTGTGAAACTCATATGTGAAAAGTCACAATATGTTGAATCGATTTATGTTTACATGAGTTGTGTTTAGCATAACATATGTGTTTCGGGTTTTCAACTCTTGCTATTGGCACGCATTAGTTAAAACCGATTCAAACTTTCTTTGGTAAAGGTTGTTTTTGTTGTTGGTCTTTTGTTCTTGCGAGAGGATGACAACACACTGGGGGAGAGTTCTTATTTGAACTTGCGGTTAATGATATATCTTTCTGGGGAGATGTGGCTGCGGAAATTGAGGTAACGATTTTATTTGTTAGTTAATCGTTTTCCTGTTTAAGAAAAGCCTGTTTATATTGCATATATTTTGCTTTTGTTTAACAAAATTTCGGTACAATTGATATGTTTCATTATGTTGTGTATGGATGTTTATGTGATTCAATTGTTTCCGGTTAAGAAAAACTGTGTCAATTTATTTGGCTTATGGTTTGGTATCTTCTTTATTGTTGGGTATCAAGTGTTTTTGCTTAACGAAATTTGGTGCAATTGCGGTGCTGTAATGTATATATTTGTTTCAATTGCTTCCGGTTAAGAAAATAATTTTGCAAGTCAATTTATTTTGGTTTGTATCTATTGTTTGTGGCTTAACAAAAATATGAGATCATTTGTTTAGTCCAATTGATTCTGGATAACAGAAACTAAGTTAATTCTGATCTTAGTTAGACTTATCAATTGGAGGATTCAGTTATTCAAGTCTAATTGACTGCCTTGACAAGAAAAACTAGTTAACTAACCTCGTGTTTGTATTGCCTAGAGGGAAGGCCTAAGTTATTGTCTGAATAATTAGAGCTTGATGAGAAAAATAAAGTTAATTCTGATATTTGTTTTGGTCTTATCGAAACAAGCGATTGTACGTACGCAATCGGTCCAACAAGGGAGTTAAGTATCTTAGTCGATTTGTTAGACTATAGGGAAAATTGCTTCGGGCAATTGTTTCCTTGATAACATATTGAAACTAAATTACTTTTATAGTATCGGTTTTAATATTGGTTATCCAAAATGGTGTGTGAAACCTTCATGCTTAACTCTTATAGGTTGAATACAAGTCTTATAGATTTGTAAGATCCTTTCGGTTTGTCCTTTATTTGCTCGAACCTTTGTCATTTTGTAACAAAAAGGGGGAGAAATATATGGAGTAAACAATTTATTTTTAATCACTAGGAAAGGACAATTGTGCTTGAACGTTATATCTAACGAAAGAGTAAAGCATTGACTAAGGGGGCGAAACATATCATATTGCTGTGTAGTATTTCTTATAACAAAAGGGGAATAACAAAGATGTTCAGATTAAATATTTACCTAACTTGACTTTAGAGGGAGTAAAAGCTTTTGTTATTCAAATGTCAACAACATCATTTATTGATTGTATATATGCAGGTTATTGTGTTGTTGAAACTTGGAATCAAGCGTATGAAAAATGGGTTATTTTGTAATTCGTTTAGCTCCATATGTAATAAGATTTTTGTCACTAAAATTGACAAAGGGGGAAATTGTTAGACCATAACTCGGTTGAACTCACCAAGCGTTGGTATGTCAAGTTTGGTTGTCATATTTTAGTATCAAAACTCATCTAGAGTCGCTTGATTAAATACTAGAGTCAACTTCGTTTAGGTTAGACTAGAAAGTCTAGGAATGTTGAGACATCCAAATATTACTCCGAAGACCTGAAGAATGAAAAGAAGTAACGAACTACAACGACGACATCATCCTTCCACTTGAGGTTGGTAATATTGACTTGAACTTGTATCATTCCTAACGTATCTTTAAAGTCGTGCATATTGAAAACATAACTACGAAGCTGTATACATGTTGTATATAATACTCTAGTGATGAGACATGATCATAATAGTATGATCATGTAGATATGACATCGACATAATCTTGTATATAGTTTTATGATTATGTGAATGGGTGTATGGTGAAGATTTCATCCTAGGAAACAATAATTTACATTTTTTTAAAGGAAGTACATTCATGAACTTGTTTCATGAATCAAAAGGGAAATCGATAGGTTTATTGGTCTGGCTATTTATTGCATATTCTTTGGATGACCAATATGTGTGAGTTGGTAGAACCGATCTTAACTCAGGTTATGTATCTTGGTATAACCGATCACAATACCTAGACTTGTGACTTGGTATGACCTTGTCCTAATAATTGGTGTAACCGATCCTAAGAAATCACCATGAGATGGTATGATCGATCATTGTAATTGGTGTGACCGATCCTGGTAATTGGTGTGACCGATCATAAGTGTTGTGTGACCGATCCTTGTAATTGGTGTAACCGATCCTAGTGACTGGTGTGAACGATCACAAGTAGATACCATGTTTAGGTAGAACCGATCCTAGTGATTGGTATAACCGATCCGAACCCATGTATGTGACTTGGTAGGACCGATCACAACTAACCATTGTGACTTGGTATGACCGATCACATAGTAGTCTTGGAATTCTGGTAGAACCAATTCTAAACTTGTGTGGAAGTGTGGTAGAACCGATTCCAAGAAGCAAATCCATTTAAATAAGAAATAAGGATTTGCGGTGAAAAGATGTCAACATACTTTGAACACGAGCAGTAACTCTTATCATTTATTGTTCAAAGATATTCCTTGGTACTCAAGGTGATCCTGTGCCGAAATAAATTAAGAATATTTTAATTAAGGTTTTTAGTTTTATATGCTTTAATTACCAGAATTAATGCATACCTTTAGAGAATAAAAATTAGTAATGTGCATTTACTAATTGGATATTTTCTACGAGAGATTTCGGAAATATTGGACAAACATTTATTGGAATTAGGAAAACCGAATTTGGGCATTCATTGCATATCTTGAAAATATTTTCGGTTTTGGTAATTCCCTGGTGTCCAAACATCCTTGGTCTATAAATACCTAAGTTTGCATTTCTAGAAAACTATCATAAGAGCCAGGAAAACTTCATTTCTTATTATTTCTGGTGGAGCCGTCTAATCGGAGAGGAAAGTATCATAATTAGGTGAAATCTCTTACGACCGCTCGTTTAAAGACTTCTGTGGGATCAAGAAGCTCTACGAGTACCGTTGGTGGGAAACTAGATAATTGCAGTGTTATTAGTTTTCGATTTTGAAAAAGCGGGGGTCTAACAACCACACCCAATATTTCGTTAGGCAATCTGTATGGACTAACTCCAATATAATTCCGAGAGAATCAACTAAACAGTCAGATTCAATCAAGGAAATATACCAAGAGTTATATATATGTTTCTCAATGTAATCAGCAAATCAAACAAATAGAATCCGTGAGCCTGATTATTATGAGAAACAACTTGAACGGTACCAAAGACCAATGTTCAAGTGTCAATCAATTTCAATCAACAACCAAAGGTTGGATTTACCAATTGATTTAACTACGTACAACCTGTGATATTTCAATTATATAGAATATATAATGCGAAAAATAAATAACACAGACACCAGAAGTTTTGTCAACGAGGAAACCGCAAATGCAGAAAACCCCCGGGACCTAGTCCATATTTGAACACCACACTGTATTAAGCTGCTACAGACTCTATCCTACTACAAGTTAACTTCGGACTGGAATGTAGTTGATCCCTAACCAACTCTCACAACGATTAAGGTACAGTCGCGTTCCTTACGCCTCTGAATCCCATCAGGTTTCTACGCACTTGATTCCCTTAGCTGATCTCACCCACAACTAAGAGTTGCTACGACCCAAAGTCGAAGACTTTATAAACAAATCTATCTCCCATATAAAAGTCTATTCTGATAGATAAATCTGTCTCCTACGGAAATACCTATGAAGTTTTGTTCCGTCTTTTGATAAATCAAGGTGAACAGGAACCAATTGATAATCCGTTCTTTAATTCCTGAAGAACATCCTAGAAATATCAATCACCTCACAATAACTTAACTATATGGTAGTAGAACAAGTTATTGTGGAATCACAAAGAATGAGACGAAAAGCTTTGTGATTACTTTTTATATCTTACCTATCGGAGATAAATCTCGAGAAAATCTTAGAGAACATAGTACTCAACACAATATAACAAGTAAGATCTGAACACGCAACTACAGAGAAAATAGTTGGGTCTGTCTTCAAAATCCCAATGAAGTCTTTATGTCGTTAACCTATAATGGTTTTAAGAAAAACCTAGGTTAATGGAAAATCGACTCTTGTCGAAACTAATATCACACAGGATGTGTGGGGATTAGGTTTTCCAGTTGTTAGAGTTCTCCCTTATATAGTCTTCAAATAAGGGTTTGATAGCTTTAAAACAAAGCAATCAATATCCACCGTTAGATGGTCTTAGCTTGTTACACACAAATGAAATATACCTTCATTTAGATATGGGTAACCGTACCTAAACGTGTATATTGAGTTGGCTCAATAACAGAAAACTGAAGTTAGCCATATGAACACTTTTGTATTAACCACATTCATCTAAAACTTCTAGATTAAATGATAATCAAATGAATTTAATTGTGTTACTTATAGAGTTGTTCAATTGTTTATAGGGATATTTTGACTTTGGGTCAAAAAAAAGTGAGCAGAATTGCGTTTGGGTCACCTGAAATTTTTAATTAGAGTTTGGGTCACAGGACCCGTGTTGACCGTCATGACCGTTAGAAAAGTATACTTAATTTTAATTATTTTTTATTTAGGTAACGACATAAGTTACAGTTAGCTTGTGACATAAAACTTCATTAAATATTTTTCACAAACACGTGGTTTCCTGTTGATTTTGTTTACCCATCCTGTTGATTTTATTTACACATTTATACAACTCCTTCCCTGCAAATTCGAGTTGGATTAATACCCAACTTTTCTAATCACACCAAAACACTAAAACTTCTTCCAATTCTAAAATTTAAAAATTAATTTAGTAAGTAATCACACACAACCACTAATTCTATAAATGAAGATGAAGTGATAATTCAAATTCAGTTCTATAAATGAAGATGAAGTAATAATTCAAATTCAGTTTCTGCGTCTTTCACAATTCCATCTCTTAACAGCAGCAATGATATTTTCATTATCAAAATATAAACACATCCAAATCCACTCTCACCCTAAATATTACTCTTATTAAACTTGTTAGTTGTTGTTTTCAATAACTAATAGCTCAATCATTGTAACATATCCCACTTTGTTACCCATCTTCATTGAACCGAACTTACCCAAAACATGATCTAATGATAACACTGTCATGCCATCTTCACAACAAAATTTACAAAAAAGAAAATGTAATGAAATTAGAATCATTGGTAAAAATGTCTTCTTTTTAAGGTTAGGATGGAAAATGAGAATACCTCCAGGACCCCTTCTGTGTTTTTTTAGGATAGAGTGTTGGGATTTCTTCTACCGCTAAATCCACAAACAATAAGAATGAGACAATTGCACAAAGCGCACAGGACAGAATAATAAGTGTTATTAGCATTTTGTTGTTTAATGGATAATCATGTATCGTATCTCTTAGATTCAGATGAGGAAAAACGAGAACGATTAGTTTCCCTTGGTAAAACTTGAATATTGGATTTCTAGATGGCAGTGATCATGCGGGTGGACTGATGGAGGAGTTTCAAGGTGTTGATGGAGGTGGTGAAGGAATCTGGAGAAGAACTGAAACAGAACTTGACGGTGGTATTTGGGCTTATCTGGTCAATCGTAACCATACACCTTTTAACGGAAAATAATGGCAAAGTTAGTAAATAAAAGGAAACTTGAGTTTTAGTTGGACATTTCCGTCTTTAACCTATTTATGTAACGGTCATGACGGTCAACATGGGTCATGTGACCCAAACTCTAATTAAAATTTTCACGTGACCCAAACGCAACTCTGGTCACTTTCTTGTGCTAAAGTCAAAATATCCCTTGTTTATATTCTCATAGAAGTATACAAGACATAATTGAAGCAAAATCGGATTGATTCAAAAGAATCAGTTCATGAACACTTTAGCCACGGTTTGCAAAGATTGCATTCCTTAATTTTATAAATGTATTTGTTCATAAGTATGAAATCATACTTAACCGATTTTAGAACTTAACCACATAAGTTTCCAAACGGGTACGCAAACCTAAGTTCCGGACTTTGATCTTTTCCGATAGTTCGCAAACGGGTACGCATACTGTCGTTCCAGACCGAATTCAGGTGAAACAGTTTGTAAACGGGTATGTAAACTTGGTTATCGGACTTTGACAGTTAAAACCGTTCGCATATAGGTATGCATACTTGCTTCCCGGACCTGAATCATTCTTATAACAGTTTGCATACAATTATGCATACTGTGCTATATACAGACAATGGTTAATTGTTTTAAACTCCCATTTCATTCATTGAAACATCCTTAGAAGACGACAATAGCTGTCTCACACAAACTATTAGCTTATAAGTAATTTTCAAGTGATCGAATGATCAATACGAAACATTCTGAGTTTACATCAAATGACTGTCTAATACAATATAAGATGTTACAAGGTGATTTTCACATGATCATCTTTTGACTCATAATTTAGTTTTCAACAAATAAATTGTTTCCAACTAAACTCGTCAAGAATAATGATGAACGTAATTAAAGCAAAAAGCTTTCCAACATATATTTCGAGAAAGACATAAGCGAGTTAAACTCAACTCGAAATATCAAATGTGTATAATGTAAAAGTCTATATAGCTATACGACTTAGTCTCAATAGGAGATAGAATAGTATAGACTTCTGAGTGATAGATGAGTTTAATTCTCCACATACCTTTTGTTAATGAAGTTCCTCCAAGATCTCCTCAGTAGATCTTCGTCTTCAATCGATGAACGTCGTGAATTCTAAAGCTCAACTACACATTCTATCCTAATCAGACATAGCTTCAAGACTTATAGTTTTGATCACCTAAACTTGACAAACAAGCTTGAGATAGCAACGCTTACGATTTCGACCGAGAAGTGCTCTAACAATCTCCCCCTTTGTCAATTTTAGTGACAAAACTATCAATACATATGGATTACAAAATAAATAAACTTTTTAGCTTCTCATCCAACATGCTTGATTTCCTTGGTTCTTCAACATTCCTTGAATTCATCGTCACTCCAAGTACTCCAGTGATTCTGAACGTGTTCAACTCAGTATCATTGTTGTTGAAGATCTGTAGCCATAACAATAAGAAAACAGATGTTCTCAATTATTGTTATACAGTTTCATAGTATTATTAGACAACATCAAAGTTCAATTGTATCACAACTTTGACAATAATACTACGGTGATATGTATCACTCCCCCTTAGTCAATACTTCATCTCACAATGAAAACTACTCCCCCTTACATAATGATCCGTAAACCATATGTATGTAGTGTGAACTACCAAATACTTCTCCCCCTTTTTGTCAATATAAATTGGCAAAGGTACGAAAACTAGCGGTATCATAATGAAATTCTCAAAGAGATTATTCATGACTCAAAGAGAACATATCAACTTTGTTTCGATGATTTCACATAGTCGAAACTTAATGCATTTATCATGGAGTTTATAAAGATACAAGATAACTCCAACAATATTCCACAGCCGCACTCCCCACAAAGATTTGGCAATTAAGCACAAGTTCAATTAAGAACTCTCCCCCATAAAATGTCATTCCCGAAAGAACAACAAGAGCGAACTTACTTTTACGAGAAAATAAGGATTTCTTTGGACATTAAGAAATCACTTGAAACATGAATTTGTATCCAGAAAACTCGAACAAATTAACCACAAGAGAACCTTAATGATTAATTCAATCGGAAATGCTCAACATAAGAAAACTTACGGATCCATACAGTACTTTCACATAGAAGTGGATAAGGGAAAGATCAATACTGCGGAATATACAAAATTTCATTTTATCTTTTATCAATATTTGCATAAAGACATAATAGACTTAACTTTTGACATATATGGGACAATCATAGTTCATGGACGTAAAAACACATATACCATTAAAAAAATTACAATATAGAAAACCATAAAGATTAATACTGCAAAATCATCTTCATAATAACTTAGAATTTAAATAAATAAATCTAAACATTGCAAGATGAAAATCGTTGGCAATAGCTATGTGTAATCACAATATTTGCTATTCCAAACCCTAGTTATCCTTCTTAAAACACAAGAATAAATTCTCATAAGAAGTTTCCCAGACATTAAGATTCTTGAAAAAAAATTTATCGTCCCCGAACTCCTTGTCGTCAACAGACATTGGAACATAAGGTTCATGAAGAAAGGAGTCAATTCCAACAAACCTTTTTGACTGATGCCGAACCAGGGCCTTCTGAATTTCAAGAGTTCTTAGAACAATAGCCTTTATTTGTTGAATCTCCTTCGTTGTTTCCTTCAACTCTTCAAGAACACCAATATACTTCTGAAGATTAGACGGATAACCCTTGGTTTCTTCATATTCTTCCTTTTTTTCTTCAAAGTTGTAGAGGAAGTAGATTTATATTTTTGCTTCATGATTGATGGCTTAACAATCATATTAACATCTTTTCCATCAGAATATATGATGCTTGGAGTCTCCATTCAAATATGGAATTGTGAGAGAAATACACAATTCAAGCTTTATAAGCAATCTTGTGATAAAAAGAGTTTTCAGGGAAGGAAAAAGGAATGTAGGGTTATAGAACCTATATACAGAATAGGATTCACGTACGACTAACTCTTATACCCTAAAGAAGGTAGAATTGTCGATTTTAACCTTCTTTTAATGAACAAAAAGGGAAAACCTTTTCAATACCAATTTATGATTTGAAAAGATCAACAGAATTCCAGAAAATAAAAAAAAATTCTTTTCCTAAAACCTGATTTGTGCTCAACTCTTGTCTCTTTGAAATTAGACACGTGAAACAAGATGCACCTTCAACACAATTAAGTTGTGTTGGGGTGAACAATAATTTGTCAAACATTCTTGTATGGAATTCTTAATTCCCTTTTTCACAGAGTGTTTAGACCTTGTTCTTTTCTGTAGAGGTCTATCTTTTTCTTTAGAAATTAACTTCTTTGGAGAAGAATTAAATTTACATACCTCAGATGTATTCGACTTCTGAACAAGTTTGAGTTTGTTTGCTAATCGATTTGCTTTTCGTTGAAGTTTGTTGACATATCTTATTTTATGTTTGTACTTGAAACACTTAGAAAGTTCATGACCCTTAAAAGTACAATAAGAACATGTCACTGTGGAGGACGGTTCAGACACCATAGCTGAGCATGCTGCTAAATAAATTGAGGTACCTGAAACATGTGAGATAGAATTTTCAGTAGACAGGGAAAAATCCATTTTATCCTCCAGAGTGGTTGAAGAAGTTTCTCCAGGAAGAATATCAAGATTGATGTACGTATTTCTACAATTATCAAAGTCAACATTTTCACAAAGAAGTGCTACACTTGACTTTTCGTCTTCATTAGAATCATAGTTGTCAGACATTTCATCAAGAGTTGCAGCAAGAACTTTGTTTCCAGTGTATTACTTTCGATTTGGACACTCATTTGCAAAATGACAAAAACCTTTACACTTAAAGCACTGTGGCATATCCTCGTCATCAGCCTCGTCAGCATCCTTGTTTTTAGGAGGAATGTGATTGTGAGGTTTAACTAACGATCTGGGTTTTTATCTGGAGAATCGTTTACTTCTCTTCAATAGAAGATCTCTAAACTGTCTTGTGATCAATGAGACTGACTTGTCAAGATCTTCATCTGATGAATCAGTCTCAGGAAGATCATCTTTAGAGATGCAAACACTTTTACTTTTCTCAAGTAATTTAGTGTTCTTCTGTGCTTTAAAAGCAACATCCTTCTCAGATTTGGATGTATGCTCATGATCAAAGATCTTTAACTTCCCAACCTGAGTGTTTCTGGAAATAACATCAAGGTTATTTCCATCAACGATGGCATGCTTCTTAGAATCGTATCTAGATGGCAGCGATCTGAGAATTTTTATCACAATGTCCTTTTCATGAATAGTCTTACCCAATGCAAATGATGCATTAACAATTTCAGACACTTTGTGATTAAACTCATCAAATGAATCTTCATCAGCCATACAGAGGTTTTCCCAATTAGAATTTAGGTTTTGAATCCTAGCTTCCTTTTCATAGGTATTCCCTTCAAAAACGGTTTCTAAGATATCCCAAGCATCTTTAGACCGAGTGCACGTAGTCAGATGGTGTTGAAGATTTGGGTTAATGGAATGTATGATAGCATTCAAGCCGTCAGAATTCTACTTTGCAGCAAGAATCTCGTCAGGCTCATACCTACCAATATAATTTGCAACTGTTACACCGTCTACTGTAACCAATGGAGGATTATAGCCATTGACAACATAAACCCATGATTGAAAATGACGTGCTTGGAGAAAGGCACGCATAACAATTTTCTACCATAGTAATTTGAGCCATCGAAGACTGGAGGTACCTTTATAGAGATAGCGCTTCTGTCCATAGAGTCAGATTGCTACAAACACAGACTTATGAGGTCTTAAACATGTATGCCTTCTCTTATACCAATTGAAAAAGCGGGGGTCTAACAACCACACCCAATATTTCGTTAGGAAATATGTATGGACTAACTCCAATATAATTCCGAGAGTATAAACTAGACAGTCAGACTCAATCAAGGAAATATATCCAAGAGTTATATCTTTGTTTCTCAATGAAATCATCAAATCAAACAGATAGCATCCGTGACCCTGATTATTATGAGAAACAACTTAAACAGTACCAAAGACCAATGTTCAAGTGTCAATAAATTTCAATTAACAACCAAAGGTTGGATATACCAATTGATTGAACTACGCACAACCAGTGATATTTCAATTCTATAGAAAATATAATGCGGAAAAGAAGTAACACAGACATAATAAGTTTTGTTAACGAGGAAACCGCAAATACATAAAAAAAAAACCCCGGTACCTAGTCCAGATTTGAACACCATACTTTATTAAGCCACTACAGACACTAGCCAAGTACAAGTTAACTTAAGACTGAGATGTAGTTGAGCCCTAACCAACTCTCACACCGATTAAGGTACAGTCACGTTCATTACGCTTCTGAATCCCAGCAGGACTCTACGCACTTGATTCCCTTAGTTGATCTCACCCACAACTAAGAGTTTCTACGTCCCAAATTCGAAGACTTTATAAACAAATTTGTCTCCCACATAAAAGTATATTCTGATAGATAAATCTGTCTCCCACAGAAATACCTACGAAGTTTTGTTCCGTCTTTTGATAAATCAAGGTGAACAGGAACCAATTGATAATCCGATCTTATATTCCCGAAGAACATCCTAGAAATATCAATCACCCCACAATAACTTAACTATATGGTAGTAGAAAAAGTTATTGTAGAATCTCAAAGAATGAGACGAAGAGCTTTGTGATTACTTTTTATATCTTACCTATCGGAGATAAATCTCGAGCAAATCTTAGAGAAGATAGTACTCAACACGATAGAACAAGTAAAATCAGAACATGCAACTACAGAGAAAATAGTTGGGTCTTGCTTCAGAATCCCAATGAAGTCTTTAAGTCGTTAACGTATAATGGTTTTAAGAAAAACCTAGGTTAAAGAAGAATCGACTCTAGTCACAACTAGTATCACACAGGAGGTGTGGGGATTAGGTTTTCCAGTTGCTAGATTTCTTCCTTGTATAGTCTTCAAATCAAGGTTTGATAGCTTTAAAACAAAGCAATCAATCACCGTTAGATGAAATCCCGATTTAAGATTCAAGCTAAGTTTGCTTAAAACCAAAGCAATATCTCTCCACCGTTAGATGGTCTTAGCTTGTTACACACAAATGAAATATTCCTTCATTTAGATATAGGTAACCGTACCTAAACGTGTATATTGAGTTGGCTCAATAACAGTTAACCGAAGTTAGCCATATGAATACTTTTGTATTAACCACATTCATCTAACACTTCTAGATCAAATGAATGTAATTGTGTTACTCATAGAGTTGTTTAATTATTTATATTCTCATATAAGTATACAAGACATAACTGAAGCAAAATCGGATTGATTCAAAAGAATCAGTTCATGAACAATTTAGCCACGGTTTGCAAAGATTGCATTCCTTAATTTAAATGTATTTGTTCATGAGTATGAAATCATACTTAACCGATTTTAGAACTTAACCACATAAGTTTGCAAACGGGTACGCAAAAACCTAAGTTCCGGACTTTGATCTTTTCCGACAGTTCGCAAACGGGTACGCATACTGTCATTCCAGACCGAATTCAGGTGAAACAGTTTGCAAATGGGTATGCAAACTTGGTTCCCGGACTTTGATAGTTAAAACTGTTTGCATACGGGTATGCATACTTGGTTCCCAGACCTGAATCATTCTTACAACAGTTTGCATACTGGTATGCATACTGTGCTATATCCAGACAATGGTTAATTGTTCTAAACTCCCATTTATTAAAACATCCTTAGAAGATGACAATAGTTGTCTCACATAAACTATTAGCTTATAAGTAATTTTCAAGTGATCGAATGATCAATACGAAACATTCCGAGTCTACATCAAATGACTGTCTCACACAAATCATGTAAGATGTTACAAGGCGATTTTCATATGATCATCTTTTAACTCATAATTTAGTTTCCAACAAATAAATTGTTTCCAACTAAACTCGTCAAGAATAATGATGAACGTAGTTAAAGCAAAAAGCTTTCCAACACATATTTCGAGAAATATATAAGCGAGTTCAACTCAGCCCGAAATATCAAATGTGTATAATGTAAAAGTCTATATAGGTATACGACTTAGTCTCAATAGGAGATATAATAGAATAGACTTCTGAGTGATAAATGAGTTTAAGTCTCCACATACCTTTTGTTGATGAAGTTCCTCCAATCTCTCCTTAGTAGATCTTCGTCTTCAATCGATGAATGCGGTGAAGTCTAAAGCTCAACTACACAATCTATCATAATCCTAGACATAGCTATAAGTATACTAGAAATCAAGACTTATAGTGTTGATCACCTAAACTCGACAAACAAGCTTGAGATAGCAACGCTTGCGAGTTCGACTGAGCAGTGCTCTAACAGATTTGACTTGATTGACTAACGGTTGTTTAAACTTTGATTGCACCTAGTTTGTTTATTCTTGAGAATCATCTCTTCTTATATAAGATTCACTCAGACTAGATCAAAATATCGATGGGATCTTTAGAACTGTTGTTAGATCTAAAGACATCTTGTGATAATCCACTGTTAACAGACTCTGTTCTGTGTGTGATTGACCACAAGAGATTCAAGTGGTGTTGTGCAGGTATTTGAAGGCAATAAAAGATTTGAAGACGAAAAATAATTCTTATTAGTTTTCGTATCTTGTGGATTTAGTGCACAAACCTTGATCGTCTGGGATCCAACTGAAATTGATTTATCTTTGATAGATCTGCTTGATTAGTTGCGTGAGATCAACATTCTCTATATTTCTCTTTGAGGTCTATATTGATTGAGTGTGTATCTAGACTTGACTATTTTGGTAGTTATTGTATAGATTGTTCTAACCAGACAAGGGAGTTTATTAGATTAAACATAACAGCCTTTGTCAACAACTCATCTTATCTTGTAGCAAGATTGATTAGAGTGGTTACCAAACAGATTCTTCCTTTGCTGTTTGGAATACAATCCAAAGGAATTGTTATTCATGTGCGTGACTCTAAAAGGTTAAGGCGCAGGGATACTGAGGGAACTAAGTAGCTAGGGGTAGTCTGCTTGGTCTCAACTATACGAAGTTGGTATTATATTTTGTATAACGGCTTAATTCTGAGAGAATTCAAAACTGGACTAGGTCCCGGGGTTTTTGATAGACGCATTATTGTGTCTAATATATCTCAATTGTATATATTGTTAGTGTTCGGTTTTGTATTTATTTTGTTATTTTATGTCTTTGTAGGTATTTTTAGAGAAATAAGCTCTTGCAGCGAAATTGGCTCGAAAAGTGGTGTTTTACACCCCAGGATAGAGTACTAAATGCACCCCAAAATACACCGGAAGCACCCCAAAAATGTGTCAGAGGAACCCCGGAAAATTACTATTTACGCCCAAAAATTACTATTTGCACCCCATAAGACAAGTGCTAAAGGGACACCCGCGCAGGATTAGGGGGAGGACATCTTCTTCTCAAATTCAAAAAATAAATTTTTGCGGGAAAACCATTTCTTCTCTGGTAGAATTTTGATCGGATGTTTGGACGTGATTTAGTGAGATTCAATCCCTGAAACTTAGTGGGTAGACGTGATATGACTATAGAAAGCTGGTACGGATGTTCGTTTGGATCAGAATTTGCTGAATCATGTCATGGAGCAAAACAAGGCAGCACGTGCATGAGAGAAATATTTCACGGGATTGCATGAGTTTTGGAGAATTTGAACGTGTTCTGAATGTGTATGATGACTAGAGCAACAGTTTGGAGCGTAAATAAGTTATATTTGGAGATTAATCCAGCTACAAACGCGTGGAGAAGCTAAAACAGGAAATTATTGCCGTGAGAATAAAAATAATAAAGAGAATATTTTTTGAAGTTATGGAGGAGATTCGATGCATCTTTCGGGTATAAATAGATTACCCAGGTCATATAGAAGGGGGGTGGAGAGTTTGGGGAGCTGAGGAGAGCTCAGGAGCGAGAAATCACGAGTTGCAGAAACTCGGGTTCTGTTGCTGCTGCTGATGATGAACATCAAGAACACGAAGAACAACACCTGCTAAAGACAGTCGCTGAAAACTGTCGAAAATTTACGGCAGTGGGTAGCACTTTTCCAGCGACTTCGGAATAGTGACTACATCACTTTTATTATATCGTTCATTTTGTGACGCTTTTCATGCGTCACAAAATCCTGTTTTTCACCATTTTCTCCATTTTCACTATTGTAAACACTTTTTGAGCAAATAAAAAATATTTTGAGAGTGTCTATAATATGAGGAGCTAAACCCCAACACTGGGACGACGGAGGAGGCCGAACTTCATACATGGGTAAATTTATTTTATTCTTTTTTATGACTTTTGAACTAATATTAATTGAAATATGATTTGATTTAATTGGTTGTCATTTAATTTGATGGTGTATGCTTAGCTTAGGTGTTTTGATACATCATGCTTAGGATTTACAATCAATGTTTTGAGAATCTACCTTGGAAAAAATAGAGTCCATGTTTATATTTCTTGAGCTAAAATTGTTGAGAATAAATAAGTGAACCTTATGTTATGAAGATTGGCTAAATCCTTAGTCCCAGTACCTCTCGCCCATTGTTTAATATTTTTGTATATATTTTTATTAAATTTAAAAACTCGAATCTTCACAAGTCTTTGAATTCGAATCCTATTTACCACTACTATAACAAAGTTGAAAACACATCAGTTTTTCTGCATTTGCGGTTTCCTCGTTAACAAAATCTTGTGTTGTGTTATTTACTTTACATCCACATTATAATTGTTTATATATTATAATAAAGTAAATACACTTGTGCGTTAATTCCAAATCACTTGATATTGATCCTAAAGTAAATCGGTTTCGAACCGTAACTATTATCAAGTGAATATCAAGTTGTCGCATTGTCTCGACTTTGTCCATAGACGATCACACTTGGTATCGGACTTATAGGTTGATAAATAAAAGATTGTGGTGTATTTGGGTACTCGTTGTTAGAGCACTGCTCGGTCGAACTCGAGAGCGTTGCTATCTCAAGCTTGTTTGTCAAGTTTAGTTGTCAAAACTATGAGTCTCGGTTTTTAGTCTACTTATAGCTATGTCTCGGATTAGGATAGAATATGTTGTTGAGCTTTAAACTTCACAGCGTTCATCGATTGAAGGCGAAGAACTACTAAGCGGAGCTTGTGGAACTTCATCAACAAAAGGTATGTGGAGACTTGAACTCATCTATCACTCAGAAGTCTATTTCTATTCTATATCCTATTGAGACAAAAGTCGTATAGCTATATAGACTTTACATTATACACATTTGATATTTCAAGCTGAGTTTAACTCCTTATATCTTTCTCGAAATATGTGTTGGAAAGCTTTTTGCTTTAACCACGTTCATCATTATTCTTGACGAAAGTCAAAAAAGGACCATGTAAAAATCACCTGGTAACATCTTACATGATTTGTGTGAGACAGTCAGTTGATGTAGGCTCAGAATGTTTCGTATTGATCATTCGATCACTTGAAAATTGCTTTGAAGCTAATAGTTTGTGTGAGACAGCTATTCCCGTCTTCAAGGAATGTTTCAATGATTGAAATGGGAGTTAGGAGCTAAAATCCATGTCTGGATACATTACGGTTTGTGTACTTAGTGCACGAACTGTTTTGACGGAATTCAGGACCGGAAGTTTGCATACCCGTTCGCAAACTTATTCAACTGTTTAAGTCAGGGTACTTCAGTTTTCATACCCGTTCGTAAACTAATTTAACTGTTGAAGTCCTGGAACCAAGTTTACGTACCCGTTCGCAAACGGTTTCAACTGAGTTCTGTCTGGAGCTAAAGTTTGCGTACCCATTTGCAAGCTGTCGGCTTGTGACCAATGTACAGAACTTAAGTTTGCGTACCCGCTCGTAAACTTAAGTGGTTCAAGTTCTTAAATCGATTAAGTATGATTTCATACTCATGAACATATACATTTATAAATTAAGGAATGCAATCTTTGCAAACCGTGGCTAAAATGTTCATGAACTGATTCTTTTGAATCAAACCGATTTTGATTAAATTGTGTCTTGTATACTTCTATGAGTAACACAATTAGATTCATTTGATTATCAATTGATCTAGAAGTGTTAAGATGAACAAGGTTAAGAGAAAAATGTTCATATAGCTAACTTCGGTTAACTATTATTGAGCCAACTCAATATACACGTTTAGGTATGGTTACCCATATCTAAATGAAAGTATATTTCATTTGTGTGTAACAAGCTAAGATCAATCTAACGGTTGAAAGATATTAGCTCGAATCTTAAATCAGGTTTCATCTAACGGTGAATATTGATTGTTTTGTTCCAAAGTTATCAACCCTGATTTAAATACTATATAAGGGAGAACTCTGGCAACTGGTAAACCTAATCCCCACACCTCCTGTGTGATACTAGTTGCGACTAGAGTCGATTCTCCTTTAACCTAGGTTTTCCTTAAAACCATTATAGGTTAACGACTTAAAAACTTAATTGGGATTCTGAAGCCAAACCCAACTATTTTCTCTGTAGTTGCGTGTTCTGATCTTATTTTGTTCTATCGTATTGAGTACTATCTTCTCTAAGATTTTCTCGAGATTTATCTCCGATAGGTAAGATATAAAAAGTAATCACAATGCTCTTCATCTCAGCCTTTGTGATTCCGCAATAACTTGTTCTACTACTATATAGTTAAGTTATTGTGAGGTGATTTATATTACTAGGCCGTTCTTCGGGAATATAAGACCGGTGTATCAATTGGTTCCTGTTCACCTTGATTTATCAAAAGATGGAACAAAAACTCGTAGGTATTTTTGTGGGAGACGGATTTATCTATTCAATAGACTTTTTTATGTGAGACAGATTTGTTTATCAAGTCTTCGACTTTGGGTCATAGCAACTCTTAGTTGTGGGTGAGATCAGCTAAGGGAATCAAGTGTGTAGAGTCCTGCTGGGATTCAGAGGCGTAATGAACGTGACTGTACCTTAATCAGTGTGAGATTGGTTAGGGCTCAACTACATTCCAGTCCGAACTTAACTTGTAGTAGGCTAGAGTCTGTAGCAGCTTAATACAGTGTGGTGTTCAAATATGGACTAGCTCCCGGGGGTTTTCTGCATTTGCGGTTTCCTCGTTAGCAAAATTTCTTGTGTCTGTGTTATATTTTTTTCGCATTATATTTTCTATATAATTGAAATATCACAGGTTTTCCGTAGTTCAATCAATTAGATAATCCAACCTTTGGTTGTTGATATAAATTGATTGACACTTGAACATTGGTCTTTGGTACCGTTCAAGTTGTTTCTCATAATAATCAGGCTCACAGATTTCTATTTGTTTGATTTGCTGATTACATTGAGAAACAGAGATATAATTCTTGGATGTATTTTCCTTGATTGAGACTGACTGTCTAGTTGATTCTCTTGGAAATATATTGGAATTAGTCCATACAGATTACCGAAACGAAATATTGGGTGTGGTTGTTAGACCCCTCCTCTTTGAATTGGTATCAGAGCAGTCAAACATGTTTAAGACCTCATAAGTCTGTGTTTGTAGCAATCTGACTCTATGGACAGTATTGCTATCTCAAACAACGCATCACCAGTTCAAAAACGTTTTGACTTGGTTCAAAGCTCTGCTTCTCCTGAGAAATCTTTCTCTTCCTCTCCATTGTCGGAAATTGTGTATAACTGGGACACGCCTAGATAACAGTTGGATGATCTTTCGGATGAAAGCGATTCAGACAATGGATACGATGTTGATGAGGAAGTCTCTCAATACATCAAGTTATTTGACCATCTCATAAAGAAAAAGAAGTCAACATCTTGCTTGGCTGAGTTTCTGACTCCTCTCTGTCTAGAAAACAAGAAAATGAGAAAGTTCTTTAAAGGGTACGATTGTGGATATAATCTCTTACAATCCCTTCTTAAAGACCGAGAAGAAGATGTGCGTTCAAAGAATTCTGAATGTGAAAATCTTCGTCGAAATCTCTTTAAGTTGAAAGAAGAACTTGCTGAATCTGAAGCAGGATATGACTCTCAACAAAATTGTTTTAGTGACAGATAAAACGTTTTTCTCGCTAAAGAAAAACAATTAGAGACTGACCTAAATGCTGCTCTTGATAAGGTCAAATCACTGGAAGAGAACTTGAACAAGTTCAATGCTAGCTCGACGAAATTATCCACTATGCTGGGAGCATGTAAAAAATATCGTGACACACGAGGTTTGGGCTATGGAGGAATAGACGCTCCAAGTTGTGGTATGATCAATTTTATCTGTGATAATGGCAACCTCCAGCAAAAGAATTCCACTGATGGCAAAAGTGAAATATTACCTTCGGCGGCAGAAGTTTTAACAAACAAGGGTTGTCTCCCTCTTAAAACAGGTCATATGAGAAAAGTTAATAACTCTCCGTACATATGTTATTATTGCGGAAACAAAGGTCATCTTGAGAGGAGATGTCGTTTTCGCTTGTGGAATGAAAAACTTCATAACATTCTTATCTGGATATCTAAGGAAGTAATCAAACTTGTTTCTCATATTACTGGTCTTAATTGTCCAACTCTCAGACAAGAAAAGTGCTGTGATGAGCCAAGTCTTGCCTGTAAAAATAACACAATGTCTTTCTACAATTGTAAAAAGAATTGTGTTATACGGACAAATAACTACCTTGTTGATCCAATGAGTAAGGTAAATTCTTAAAACTCTTCTTCCGTGACTAAAGGAAGTGCTGGATCAAAATTGTCAATCATTCATAAATACATTCATATCAATAATCGTGTTTCGGAACTCAAGACCAGTATAAATAGACTCAAGCGTAACATTAAGAAAGCAAGGAAGGCAGCAGCTTCAGGTATCTCTTGTCCTTCTCTTATTAATTCTCTTGAAACTAACTCTATTGACTTCCCTGATGATATTCAAGAAAGAAAAAGGGAAAATGTCAATATTCTTGATGAACTATATGCTCATCAAATTACAACTTGACTGCTTACAAATGTGTGTCCTCTTTGAGACCGTGTGAGGACGCACAGATTTCTCAAGAAGCTGATTTCTTCTTGACAAAGTGGTCTATGTTGTATTTTTTTGTTTTTATTTTGGTTTAAAATTAATATAATGATCATCTTACTGTTGAGCTTTGCTCCGGTTATTTTATAATGATCGATAACTCTTGAGAAATTTTTCTTTTTGTTGTCCACTTTGAAAAACTTCGTTTTCCTTAATGACAGTTATTTGGTTGACCATCAACAACTACCTTGTGCTCCTTTTCTGAGCTAAGATGTTCTGTCATTTCTATAAAATTTGTTCTTGATGTTTTCAAAACATACTTCTAAAAAATAGGCTCCATTGGTTTCTTGGTTTTGAACCTAGTTCTTAACCACGAATGGTTGTGCACCTGACCCTTACTGAACCTAAACGAGTAACCCTAGGGTTTCCCTATGAAAATCTCATGTATATATATCATGGATTTATTCTTCTGATATATACTCGTTCCGTAACATCAATATTTCTCTTGTGATATTATTATGTGCACTATGGATAGATGCAAAAAGGAAGACAAAGTTGAAGTTGACAAAGTTTTAGAGTTTCATGAGAACCCTGTTATCATAAACTGCTATCATGTAGTTGATCATGAAAAAAAACTTCCAGTTCAGATGTCATCTCAATTGGTGGGAAATCTTCTTCGAGATTTTGGGGTTGTTCGTGAACAACTTGAAATTGCAACAAAGAATCTCGAATTTCTGAAGATCCAACTGAAGAAAGCAACTGATGAACTTGTTTATGTTCAATCTCTGGTTGCTGATTATGTCTAAAGTCCTTCAGTTTTGTTCTTTTTAGGAGTTATTTTCTTTTTATCTAGGAAACTTCTTATGAGAATTTATTCTTGTGTTTTAAGAAGGATAACTAGGGTTTGGAATTGCCTATATTGTGACTACCCATAGCTATTGCCAATGATTTTCATCTTGCAATGTTTTTAGATTTATTTATTTAAATTCTAAGTTATTTGGAAGATGATTTTACAATATTAATCTTTATTGGTTTCACATATTGCAAATAATGTTATGGGATATGTGGGTTTACGTCCGTGAACTATGATTGTCCCATATATGTCAAAAGTTAAGTCTATTATGTCATTATGAAAATATTGATGGAAAATAGAATGAACTTTTGATGTCAAAGATTAAGTCTATGGTGTCATTATGCAAATATTGATGAAAAATAGAATGAATCTTTGAATATTCCGCAGTATTGATCTTTCTGATCCACTTCTATGTGAAAGTACTATACGGCTCCGTAAGTTTCTTTATGTTAAGCATTTCTGATTAAATTAATCATTGAGAATCCTTTGTGGTTAATTTAATTGAGTTTACTGAATACAAATACATGTTTCATGTGATTTGTTAATGTCCAAAGAAATCCTTCTTTTCTTGCAAAAGTAAGGTCGCTCTTGTTGTTCTTTCGAGAATGACATTTTATGGGGGAGAGTTCTTAATTGAACTTGTGCTTAATTTTTAAATCTTTGTTGGGAGTGCGGCTGTGGAATATTGTAGGAGTTATCTTGTATCTTTATAAACTCCTTGATGAATACACTACGTTTCGACTATGTGAAATCATGGAAACAAAGTTGATATGTTCTCTTTAGTCATGAAGTATCTCTTTGAGAATTTCATTATGATCCTGCTAGTTTTCGTACCTTTGCCAATTTATATTGACAAAAAGGGGGAGAATTATTTTGTATTTCACACTACATATACATATGGTTTACGGATCATTATGTAAGGGGGAGTGGTTTTCATTGTGAGATGAAGTATTGACTAAAGGGGAGTGATACATATCACCGTAGTATTATTGTCAAAGTTGTGATACAATTGAACTTTGATGCTGTGTAATAATAATATGACACTATATAACAATAATTGAGAACACCTGTTTTCTTATTGTTATGGCTACGGATCTTCAACAACTATGATGCTGAGTTGAAAACGTTCAGAATCACTGGAGTACTTGGAGTGACGAAGAATTCAAGGAATGTTAAAGAACCAAGGAAATCAAGCATTTGGAAAAGAAGCTACAAAGTTTATTTATTTTGTAATCCATATGTATTGACAGTTTGACTAACCTCTTCGGTGAATCGGACTGAGTTGTGTTTTGTGAATCGGTGACTAACTCAGTTCCAAATTTTCTTCGTTCTCCTTCGTTTTCAGCATTTCTCATTATTAATTCAGGTGAATTTTCGCTACGATCTCATGATTGGCGTTTAATTTCTTCTTCAGGGTCTTAATTTCTTTACGTACTCTTACTAGTATTAATTAGGGTATTATCTACTCTTTTATGGAAAATAACTTGAATCTGGAAATGGGTTCATATGTTGTGGATTTGATTAATTCTCCTGCGGAAAATCCATCTATTGATCTTATTAATGATTCTGATGATCGTTGTGCTGCTTGGAAATTCTCACTAATTGGTCGTCTAGATTTACTTTGATTGAAATTTTCTGATGTTGTTTTGAATCTGAAAAATCAATGGAAACTTGAAGGTCAATGTAAAATGATTCCTCTAGGAAAAGGTTTCTTTACTATCAATCTTGATAATGAGAGAGACGGAAACAATATCAAAGCTGGTATTTCAATCAAGTTTTATGGATTCGCAATTGGATTCCCAATTTTAAACCAGGAAATCATAGAACATCATCTGCAATGATCTGGGTTCATCTTCCTGGGCTCAGTTTTGAATATTGGGATGAAAAAACTCTTTTCACTATATGCAGAGCTCAAGGGGATCCAGTAAAAGTTGATGAAGCTACTATTAATTATGAAAATGGGTATTATGCTAGAGTGTTGGTCAATATTGATTTAGCAAAGAAAATTCCAAGTAAACTATGGATTAAAACAAAGTTTGGAGGATTTATGCAAAGTGTGATATTAACCAAACCTCCCAAGTTTTGTAATCACTGCAAAATTGTTGGTCATTTGCAAACTGAATGCAGAGTTACAAAGTTTTCTTCACAGGAAGCAACTATACAACAAACATCAAGCACTATACCAAAATCAGTTAATACCATAGGTAGGGAGAATTTTGATATTTGTGAACCATCAAAGGGATCTAGCAGTCAAGTAAATGGGGTTACTCCAAAATATTATAAGCCAAGTACAGGGGAAGTTGAAATTTGTGAGAGTCTTATTACTCACATTCATCAGTCAGCAGGAGTAGTTCATCAGACAAGAAATACAATCATAATCATATCAGGAATGTTTGGTAATGCAAATGAGGATGAAAATATTATTGACATGCATGAAGATAGAGTTGCTCTTTCTCCTGCTAAAGTATTACAAATTGTTGAAGACAATGCCTTAGAAAAGAGTGTTATTAAATATATATCAATGGGAAAGAAGGTACTATTTCAGAAGAGCAGATACCTACTACTTCTTGGTCTAAAATCATTCAAAAGCCTACATCAACTAAACAAACTTCTACTTCTGGTGAGCAGCAAACTATTGGAGCACACAAGGTAATATCTCAACAAGTTCCTGTTAAATACAATTTTAGGAAAAATCAAAGTAAAGGAGGTACTAAAGGCCTCCTCTCTCAAGAATGAAAATTCTTTTTTGGAATGCAAGGGGCCTTAGAAGAGCTAGGGCTCAAAATAAATTATGGTCCTTAATAAATCAGTTTCAACCCTCTTTAGTTTTTGTAGATGAACCCAAAGTTTTGTGTAGTGCTTCTGATGTGATTTCAATTTTGTTGTAGTAAAAGGTTCGTTGAGACTTGTGAAAGCAATTGATTTTAGACTTATTTAAACTAAAAATAGAGAAAATTTAATTCCAAATTTGATTTCAAGATTGAAAATAACCAAGACACTAGATTCCACTATTACACATGAATGAATGATGGTAAAAATTCCAAAACTCTAATTATCTTTTAAATCACTTATTTCTTAATTCACAAATAATCAGGCATATTCTCAAACATTAATTGTTTTCCCTAAGCATAGATTATCTACACAAAGTATAACCTATCTAATTGAATCACAACTAATTAAGAAAATAATGCAAACAATTAAAATTCTGCAAAGCAGTGATTGAGTGAATTATAAAATACAAATTAGAGAAAAATAGAATAGTTACCAATTATCCATGCATAAATAGCTTCCTCCATGCCTTGGTTACGCGAGAATTAGCTCATCATCATGGAAACATGCTCAAAATTCATCTTTATTGCTCAAAAATGGTGTTCACAATAATGAAATGGGAGAAAAACAATAAAACCGGGTTTGTAACACTTTTATTTGTTACAAACCGAGCTGTTACAGAGAACGATAAAACTGAAGTGTTGTTGTCTCTGTAGCAATACGACCCACAAGCAATTGTCGTTGTCACTGTTGGAAAACGACGGTTCGGCGTGCGTCTTATGTTCTTCGTGTTCTTCACAACAACAGAAAATGGAGTTTTTCTGCCACTTGATTTCTCGACTCTCTGGTTCTTCCTAACTGCTCCCAACTCTCCATCCCCCTTGTATGGTACTAAGGAAACCTATTTATACCCGAAAGATGCATCGAATCTCCTCCATAACTTCAAAAATTCTTCTCTTTATTATTTTTATTCTCACGGCAATAATTTCCTGTTTTAGCTTCTCCACGCATTTGCAGCTGTATTTCTTTCCTTCTATACCTTCTTCACGCTCCAGAATATCGATTAGGTCTTCCAAGCACGTGCATTACACGTTTAAATTCTTCACAACTCGTGCAAGCTCATGTTTTTCCTCCAACTCCCTGTTTGGATTAAACCAAGTTATCCAGCCAAATTTGATCGAAACAAACACCCATACTAGCTTTGTTAGGACATATCACAACTACCCAACGAATTTCATCCTTTTAGTCTCACCAAAACACCTTCAACTTCCGATCGAAAAATCTGCTGTTAATGAAAATATTTTCCCGCCAAAATTTATTTTTTTGAATTCGTGAAGAAGCTGGTCGCCCCTTATCCTGCCTTAGGGTGCGAATAACACTTGCCCTGGGGTGCAAATAGTATTTTTGGGCGTAAATAGTAATTTTTATGGGGTTCCTCCGGCACATTTTTGGGATGCTTCCGGTGCATTTCTGGGGTGCCTTTAGTACTTTATCCTGGGGTGTAAAGCACCACTTTTCGAACCAATTTCGCCGCAAGAGCTTATTTCTCTATAAATACCTACAAAGACATAAAATAACAAAATAAATACAAAATCGAGCACTAACAATATATACAATTGAGACATATTAGACACATAAATGCGTCTATCAGCTTCTTTTTGCAATAAATTAAATCTGCCAGGAATGCAGAATAAAGTGATTCTTAATTCAGTTTCCAATAATAAGGGTAGCATTTAGTTATTTTGGAATAAAACGTTACCAGACCAACAATAGTTTCAATGTCCAGTCAAATGATTACAGTAAGTATAGGGGGTGTGCTTGTTTCTAGTATTCATGCTCATGTAGGTGTTGTTCAAAGAAGATTCTTGTGGACCGAAATGGAGTTAATCTGTGATTTAAAGCAACCTTGGGTGGCTATAGGTGATTTCAATTCTATTATTTCTTCTGATGAAAAACTGGGTGGCAGAGCAGCTAATAAAAGAGCTATGCAAAATTTTAATACTTGTCTTAACAACTGTGAACTGATACAAGCTCCCAAAAATGGTTTACAATATTCTTGGTCAAACTGTCAGCATGGAAATAAGAGAATTCTCTGTAATCTTGAAAGAGCTGTGTATAATCATCTGTGGTTTCAAAAATATGAAGATTGGGGATACAAAGTTGGTTTGAGAGTTGCTTCTGATCATGCTCCTTTGCTGGGAGGAAGTGCTAATATTCCTAAGCCTAAAAATATTCCTTAATTGAAAGTTTCAAAAAATGTGGTTAACTCATTCTGGTTTCATAGAGGTAGTTTCTCAATGCTGGAATGAAGAAGTAGTTGGTGATCCAGCTTTTGTGTTTCAACAAAAATTTAAAAAATTTAAAAATATACTGAAAGAATGGAACTGGAATGTTTTTGGAAATGTGCATATCAACATAAAAGAAGCGGAAGAAGAAGTTCATAGAGCAATGCTTTTATCTGACACTAATCCAGCTGACACTGATGCTTTGGACAGACTGGTTGCTGCTGAAAACAATTTTAATTATAAGGAAGTTCAACTTAGTACTATGCTCAAACAAAAGGCAAGAATAAAATGGGTTAAGGAAGGATATGCTAACACAGGTTTCTTTCACACAAATTTGAAGATTAGACAGTCCAGAAACTTTATCAGTGAGTTGGAAGATAGAAATGGTGATATCACAACAGATCAAACCAAGATTGCAGGCATTTTAATTCAACATTTTAAACAAAAATTGCAATTCCAGGAAATAGAGAAAGTTGATTCTCTTTTGGAGGTTATTCCAAGAGTAATTACCGAGGGAGATCAAAATATGCTTGACGCAGTTCCTAATGAAGAAGAAATAAAGGATACAGTTTTCAGTATGGACCCTGAAAGTTCACCTGGTCCTGATGGTTTCTCTGGTTATTTCTATAAAGCTTGCTGGCACATTATAAAACAGGATGTAGTTCAGGCGGTGCAGTTTTGTTGGAGAAGAAGATTCATACCCAAAGGCCTCAACTCTAATTTTTTGGTATCACTCCCTAAAATTGATTGTGCCAAAACTCCCAATCATTTTAGACCAATAGGTCTCAGCAATGTGAGCTTTAAGATCTTCACCAAAATTATTAATACAAGATTAAGTTCACTGATGGCTAAGCTCATTACACCTAAACAGGTTGCTTATATCAAAGGTAGAAGTATACAAGAACAAATTATCCTGGCATCTGAATTGGTTAATGAAATGAAAAAGAAGAGAAGATTAGGAAATGTTGGATTAAAACTTGATATCTCTCAAGCATATGACTCTGTGATTTGGGATTTTTTGTTTCAAGTATTAAGTAAGTATGGCTTCTCAAATTCATGGTGTCAATGGTTAAAAAATATCTTTAAGTCAGCAAAAATATATGTGATGATAAATGGTGGTCCCCAAGGTTTCTTATCAGTTGGTAGAGGTCTTAGGCAAGGTGATCCCCTATCTCCAACTCTCTTTGTCATTATGGAAGATGTTCTTAGCAGATGTATTCATAAAATGGTGGAAAATGGCTCATTAGCTCCAATGGTGATAAGAAAAGGTATTCACCCAACCCACTTATACTTTGCTGATGATGTGCTCATTTTCTGCAATTGAGCAAAGAAAAGTGTAACTAATCTTCTAATGTTGCTGGAGAAATATCAAAAAGGTACAGGTCAGATTATTAATAAAGCTAAAAGTAAACTCTTCATAGATGGCACTTCAGCTCTAATAAAGACTCAAATCAAAGAGTTAATGCAGATGGAATTAAGTGAATTCCCTGATAAATACTTAGGAGTAATTCTATCTCCTGGCAGAGTCAAAATATCTACAGTGTGGCATATGGTAGAAGTCTTTCAGAAAAAGCTATCTGTTTGGAAAGGTAAATTACTGTATTATCATGACAGGTTAGTCCTGATCAAATCAGTATTGTGCAGCATTCCAATCTATAATATGGGAGTTTATAAATGGCTTGTATCTGTGATTAAGATTTGTGAAAACATTATAAGGAACTTCCTTTGGTCTGGTGATGGAGAAGTTAGGAAACACAAAACTTTGTCTTGGAAGAAAGTTTGCACCCCATATAGTGAAGGTGATTTGGGAATTCAGAGATTAGAAGTCATCAACAAAGCTTTGCTAATGAAGATGATGTGGAGAATTATAATTCTAAAGAAGAATGGGCATTATTCATTAAAGCTAAATTCAAAAATAAATATGGACAATGGAATGAAAATTGGCAACTGTCATCTATATGGCCTGGATTAAAGTGGGCTTGGGGAACTTTGAAAGAAAATATTAAATGGTGCATTGGTAATGGCCATAAGGTGAATGTTTGGTTTGATAATTGGATTCATAAAGTACCACTGATAGAACAAATTGAAGTAACTCCTTATGTAAGGAATAATATGCAAACAAAGGTAGCTGAGCTCATAAAAGATGGCAGTTGGTGTATACCTGAAGGAATGCAGCAGTTACTTAGCTCATTTTTCTTACCAGACAATAGGAGGGGGACAAGATTTGTTATTTTGGACTGGCACTTTACATGGTAAGGTTACTACTTCATCAGCCATTTCACTTTTGAGACACAAGGAACCTAAAATGCATTGCTCTAAATATATATGGAATTCATATCTGCATCCAAGCATATCAAGTAATGTCTGGAAGGTAATTCAGGGGATCTATGTAGATGATTCAGTTATGATTGGAAAGGGGTATAATTTAGCATCCAGATGTTGTATTTGTGAGAAAGAGCAAGATAGCATCATCCATATTCTTTGACACTGTGCTTTCAGTGTTAATATCTGGAAATGGTTATGCTATATTTTTGGATTCAGTCTGCCAATGTCTTTTGATGACATCTGGAACAATGCAAAAAACAATAGCCCACTGATTAGAGAGACTTGGATGACTGCAGCTTGTTTTGTCATTAAAGAACTGTGGTTTCAAAAGAATAAAAGAATATTTGAAGATATCAAACCAAATGAGCAACAATTCAAAAACAAAATTAAGAAGATGGTGTTTGAAGGTGGATATATAATGAAAAGTAATAAGTGGAACCAGCATTATGATCTCCAGGTAATTGCTTTCTTTAATCTTGGAATAAGGCACAGTAGATTTCAGTGCATTAAGGCTTATTACTGGAATCCTCCTCCTATGGGTTACACTATGTTCTGTTGTGATGGTTTTTCCTTTGGCAATCCTGGTGCAGCTGGTTTTGGTGTTGTAGCTAGAAACCATTTATGTCAGGTGATTGGAGTTTTATCTGGAGGCATAGGGATTGGTACTAACAATATGACAGAAGTGTATGCAGTATAATTGGCAGGGGAATGGGGCTTGCAAAACATTGTGTTGTGCTCTGATTCTAAAACAGTGATTGCTGATTTTGCAGAAGGACATGGTCCTTGGTTCCTTCAAATGAGATGGTTAAAAGCTACTAGCAAGGTATCATCTATTATATATCAGCACTGCTACAGAGAAGCAAATTTTTTTTGCTGATACTGTAGCTAAAAGGGGCACAAGTTTATCAGCAGGTGAAAGGCAAATCACCATGGGGAGACCTAACTTTCTAACAAGAATTGAGCTGCCAGGAGTTGAATACTACATATTCTGCTAGGAATTTTTTTAGCTTTCTTTTAAGTAGTTTTTCCTTTGTTGATTAGCTGTAAGAATGTAATTCTTTCTGAGTGTTGGGCTTGAGCAATTGGACTCTTTTTTAGGTTTTTTTGTTTTAGAGTTGTATTAACTTTTTCAATCTTAATAAAATCAAATGTGATTCATAAAAAATAAAATAAAATAAATAAATATGTATTAACAGTTTTGTCACTAAAATTAACAAATGGGGAGATTGTTAGAGCACTGCTCGGTCGAACTCGCAAGCTTTGCTATCTCAAGCTTGTTTGTCAAGTTTAGTTGTCAAAACTATAAGTCTTGATTTCTAGTCTACTTATAGCTATGTGTTGGATTAGGATAGAATGTGTAGTTGAGCTTTAGACTTCACGACATTCATCAATTGAAGACGAAGAACTACGAAGGGGAGCTTGTGGAACTTTATAAACAAAAAGTATGTGGAGACTTGAACTCATCTATCACTCATAAGTCTATTTCTATTCTATCTCCTATTGAGACAAAAGTCGTATAGCTATATAGACTTTACATTATACACATTTGATATTTCGAGTTGAGTTTAACTCCTTATATCTTTCTCGAAATATGTGTTGGAAAGCTTTTTGCTTTAACCACGTTCATCATTATTCTTGATGAAATTCAAAAGAGGACCATGTAAAAATCACCTGGTAACATCTTACATGATTTGTGTGAGACAGTCAGTTGATGTAGGCTCAGAATGTTTCGTATTGATCATTCGATCACTTGAAAATTGCTTTGAAGCTAATAGTTTGTGTGAGACAGCTATTCCCGTCTTCTAAGAATGTTTCAATGATTGAAATAGGAGTTAGGACCTAAAACCCATGTCTGGATACATTACGGTTTGTGTACTTAGTGTACGAACTATTTTGACGGAATTCAGGACCGGAAGTTTGCATACCCGTTCGCAAACTTATTCAAATGTTTAAGTCAGGGTACTTAAGTTTGCATACCCGTTCGAAAACTGATTTAACTATTGAAGTCCGGGAACCAAGTTTGCGTACCCGTTCGCAAACGGTTTCAACTGAGTTCGATCCGGAGCTAAAGTTTGCGTACCCGTTTGCAAGCTGTCGGCTTGTGACCAATGTCCAGAACTTAAGTTCGCTTACCCGTTCGCAAACTTAAGTGGTTCAAGTTCTTAAATCGGTTAAGTATGATTTCATACTCATGAACAAATACATTTATAAATTAAGGAATGCAATCTTTGCAAACCGTGGCTAAAATGTTCATGAACTGATTCTTTTGAATCAATCCGATTTTGCTTCAATTGTGTCTTGTATACATCTATGAGAATATAAACAATTGAACAACTCTATGAGTAACACAATTAGATTCATTTGATTATCAATTGATCTAGAAGTGTTAAGATAAACAAGGTTAAGAGAAAAGTGTTTATATGGCTAACTTCGGTTAACTGTTATTGAGCCAACTCAATATACACGTTCAGGTACAGTTACCCATATCTAAATGAAAGTATATTTCATTTGTGTGTAACAAGCTAAGATCTAACGGTTGAAAGATATTAGCTTGAATCTTAAATCAGGTTACATCTAATGGTGAATATTGATTGCTTTGTTCCAAAGTTATCAAACCCTGATTTGAAGACTATATAAGGGAGAACTCTAGCAACTGGGAAACCTAATCCCCACACCTCCTGTGTGATACTAGTTGCGACTAGAGTCTATTCTCCTTTAACCTAGGTTTTTCCTCAAACCATTATAGGTTAACGACTTAAAGACTTCATTGGGATTCTGAAGCCAGGCCCAACTATTTTCTCTGTAATTGCGTGTTCTGATATTACTTTGTTCTATCGTATTGAGTACTATCTCCTCTAAGATTTGCTCGAGATTTATCTCCGATAGGTAAGATATAAAAAGTAATCACAAAGCTCTTCGTCTCATTCTTTGTGATTCCACAATAACTTGTTCTACTACCATATAGTTAAGTTATTGTGAGGTAATTTATATTACTAGTCCGTTCTTCAGGAATATAAGACCGGTGTATCAATTGGTTCATGTTCCCCTTGATTTATCAAAAGACGGAACAAAAACTCGTAAGTATTTATGTGGGAGACAAATTTATCTATCTAATAGACTTTTCTGTGTGAGCCAGATTTGTTTATCAAGTCTTCGACTTTGGGTCGTAGCAACTCTTAGTTGTGGGTGAGATCAGCTAAGGGAATCAAGTGCATAGAGTCCTGCTGGGATTCAGAGGCGTAAGGAACGCGACTGTACCTTAATCAGTGTGAGATTGGTTAGGGCTCAATTACATTCCAGTACAAAGTTAACTTGTAGTAGGCTAGAGTCTGTAGCAGCTTAATGCAGTGTGGTGTTTAAATCTGGACTAGGTCCCGGGGGTTTTCTGCATTTGCAGTTTCCTTGTTAACAAAATTTATGGTGTCTGTGTTATTTATTTTCCGCATTATATTTTCTATATAATTGAAATATCACAGGTCTTGCGCAGTTCAATCAATTAGATAATCCAACCTTTGGTTGTTAATATAAATTGATTGACACTTGAACATTGGTCTTTGGTACCGTTCAAGTTGTTTCTCATAATAATCAGGCTCACGGATTTCTATATGTTTTATTTGCTGATTACATTGAGAAACAGAGATATAACTCTTGGATGTATTTTCCTTGATTGAGTCTGACTGTCTAGTTGATTCTCTTGGAAATATATTGGAGTTAGTCCATACAGATTGCCGAAACGAAATATTGGGTGTGGTTGTTAGACCCCTGCTTTTCACTTCACTTTTCAGAATGCATCTGAAAATATTTGAATGGGTAAGTACGTGTACCGGGTACGTGAACTGAACCCAATTCATGAATTCAGACTGTCAAGGTACGTGTACCTCAAGAAAAATCCAAAGTCAGGCTGTTTTGGCATGCATACCGGGTACGTGTACCATAAGCTAATTTCACGAGCAGAAATTTTGAATATGCGTACTGGTTACGTGTACCATAAGTCATTACCAAACTAGAGCTACGCCGTTACGCATACCACTGGGAGGAACTCAACAGTTATGCCAGTACGTGTACCGTCCCTGTTCAAAAAATTCAGTAGTTTTATTACTCTCTATTAATCGATTCGAAACATTCCCAAATGACATCATCGCTCGGGCTATTTTCAAATGATTAACTCGAATCATAACTCAGTTCATAAACAATAAATTGTTCTTAGCTAAACTCATCCAGTATATGAATGACTATTGCTTGAATCATATTTCGAGATTTCAACAAGACAAGCTTGACTCGAAGATAAAATGATGATCACATGAGTAAATAGAATGGTTCGGTCTTCACATACCTTTTGTTGATTAAGTTTTCCAAATGTCTTCGGTTGATCCCCGTCTTTAATAGGTAATTCAGTGTTGTCTGATACTCAACTACACACTTCTAATCCTAATTCGAGATTTGACTAAATGTAGACTAGAAATCGAGATATAGTTTGTACAACTTAATTTGATAACAAACTTGAGATATCAAAACTTGCGATTTCGACCGAGCAGTGCTCTAACAATAACTATCACAGTTCGTCATATTTGAGGTATAACTATCATGCCGACTCTGGTTATTGGTTCACAATCACCATTAATGTTATCAAAAGTTGTCATGATCTTCATCCTGGGACCTTGACGACTAACACTAATGGTCGTCATCGTTCTAATACATATACCTTCACGATGTAAACCTTGAAAATCATCATTTTCGGTAATCTAACCTAATATAACAATCATAACACACAATAGAGTAATGGGTTTGAGTTTAGACATCACTTACCGCCTTCTTCTAGCAGATGATGGGTTCTTTTCAACATCTTCAGGGATTTCATGCTTGGGTTCACTAATTTCACTAGTTCAATTTTTTCTCTTACATTTTTCTGTTGATTTGGAGGTTTCGATATTAGCTTTTGCTTCTGGATTGTTATTTAATTGTTTTCCGAAATCACCCATTTTTGAGGAAATCAAAGATAGACGATTTTCAAAGGATTGATGGAAGATGAAGGGGTGAGAAGATGAAGAGGTTTAAGTGTTCTTAGGTTTTTGTTTTTTTGGTTAAACTGATTGGGGTATAGGTTTAATTATAAGTGGGAATCGGATAATTACCCCTCCTATTGATGAACCTACACAAACAACCTTAAAACCTTTACAAATACCCCTCCGTACTTTAGAAGAAAAATTATTTTGTTGATAATTCCCTAAACACCCTTCCTGTATTAGTAAAGTGATGAAACAGTCTACAAAGCTCTTCTATTTTAATTTTAGATATGAAAAAGAATTCTCTCTCTTCTATCTCCTCCTGGTTCTGCATCACCACCATACCGCCACCCACCACCTCCATCGTGAGATCGAGAAAAAAAATTAAACCTAGAGAGAATCGACATTGTGTGTGTGAGAGAGGGAGAGATCAGATTTGTTTACTGCAACTTCTCAATTCTCACTACCATGGCAATCTCATCAAATCTCTCTCATCTCTTCAAATTCATCTTCATTATTTCCCTTACCATCGTATTCACTTCTTCTGAGAATCCTTCTTATCAATAACTAATCTTGGTGGTGGTTGTGGTTGTGGTGGTGGTGAGGAACTAAAGAGATGTTAAAATTTGGGGATTGCTTAGATTTTTTGGGGAGATTGTTTCTGATTATTCTGGTAAACTACTTGTATTTAGTTCCAATTCTACAGATAATCGTCTTGTATGTGAAATTTGATTGGGAATTGATTGATGGTGGAGTTTCCAGTACATGTCATTTTTCGTCGGGATAGTATGAACTTGATTTGGAATTGATTGATGGTGGAAATTAGAGTACGGGTTGTAGAATTCTTCATCTGAATAGTATGAACACTAGTTCTCAGAGGTAATAAATTTTATTTCCTTGGGCTGTTATATATCATTTTTAGGATTTTCAATGTGGATGGGAATTCTGGTAGTAGCTATGTACACAATTGGTGTATTGTGAATGATGAATATGTTTGATTGTTCGGGAGATTTAATCTTATAAAATGATGTTTTGTGTTTGCTTTGTCAGTTATTAGACTATAATAGTGGTACCTGCTCATTTGGTATGAGCACATGGTGAACGTATCATATGTGGAATGATTAAAAACCACTTCCCAATGCTTTTGGTCTTTTAGCACTTTTTTAACACATTTTGAATTTTAGTTCAATTTTTTTTTCTAAGGTTCACAATTTGAATATTTGGATTGCGAGACTATAAGAGGCTGTGTCTTGTGGAATATTTGGATTGTGGAATTATACGAAAAAAGTACACAATTTGAATTCGGTACAGTCCTCCAACCTTTATTATCTTTAATAGTGCTCTTTACACTCTAAAATTTGTTAGCATCAGAAATAAAATTAGAGATAAGAGATTCAGAATTGGGTAAAACAATCAACGAGTTTGATATGGATTCAAAAAATCTTTGCCCATTATTTGAACATGAAGAATATGGTGGTGTTGGTGGTAAATGTAAGTTCAGATTTGCACTCAACTTACCTTGTTCTGTATTACAATTGAATGGATGATTAGTTGTCCTGCTAGATGATTCAGGTTTGTAATTACATTGTCATATTGGATGAATTATTTCGCACTGATAGATTTTTTGTTGTTGTTGTAGTTGGGAACTCTGGGAGATTATATGTCCATCATGTCTGAATTCCATGAGTACTCTCTTGTTTGTGTTATTTTATGTGGAAGTAGATATGATCTCCGACATCAAAAATACGCCGAGTTGCTGACAGAAATAAGCGTCTCATAACTTTGATCAATTTATGTGTGCTTTATGTAAATCTTCTATTGTTGGAGTTTGGGTGCAGTAGTTAGCCTTGTAAATTGACATTTAGATTAATAATACCTTGAGCCTAGATTAAACGGTAGCTTTTTACTGTCTGGGAGATTATATGTCCATCATGTCTGAATTCCCTGAGTACTCTCTTGTTTCCGACATTATTGTGGTTGTTTTTTCAAGTTCTGTTGAATCAGGCTTTAACATGTAGAGAATTATCTCACAGAATTCCACCAGGTTTTTGTGTTCAGTTTTAATTTTCTTATAATGAGCTTTTCACGCTGATTGTGTACTTTACTTATATATGTATTTTGTGTAGGGAAAAGGAAGGGTTCCTGTAAGTTTCATAGACTGCAGCATGTACTAATTTGTCGTCAAGAAAACCCCTGTCAGTTGGTAAGTTTTAGTCCATCGTTTAAATTAGACAAGCCATGTTCATTTGGAGTTCAGTATTAGAGATTTGTGTTTTGTTTTTATATTGTGCTGTGTTTGCTCTTATATCTTCTTCTATTTCAAATTCTAAATTGATTTAGATGGTTGTGTCTATATATTGGTGTTGGAATGATGGTAGTGGGTGGTGCTGTTGGAGTTAGTGGTTTGTTATTGGTATAGGTAGGAAGGTGGTGCACCGTGTAGATGGTTTCAAAGACCCCTCAAGATGAACCTGTGGTGCAATGGTAGCACATCTGATTCTACATCAGAAAAAGCGTGTTCGATTCACGTCAGGTTCACTAATTTTAGTACATTAATTTTTGGGATCAACTATGGTTGTTGACACCATATTTTGGAATCAACTTCAGTTGTTGACACCAGATTTTGGGATCAACTTCGGTTGTTGACGCCATATTAATTTTTCTGATTTTTGTTTTTGGGATCAACTTCGGTTGTTGATACCAGATTTCGGATCAACTTCGGTTGTTGACGTCATATTGCTTTTTTATGATTTTTTGATTTTTGTTTTGGGGATCAACTTCGATTGTTGACACCAGATTTTGGGATCAACTTCGGTTGTTAACGCCATTTTTTTTCTTCTTATTTTCTGATTTTTGTTTTGGGGATCAACTTCGGTTGTTGACACCAGATTTTGGGATCAACTTCGGTTGTTGACGCCATATTACCTTTTTATGATTTTTTTTATTTTTGTTTTGGGGTCAACTTCGGTTGTTGACACCATATTATTTTCTTTCTTTCTTATTTTCTGATTTTTGCTTCGTGGATCAACTTCGGTTGTTGACACCACCGTGACAGTGGTGGACCGGCGGCGTGCGGTGGTGGACTGGCGGTGGCGGACTGGCGGCGGTGGCAAACTGGTGGTGACTGGAAGTGGTGGTGGCGACGGTGGTGGTGGAGTGGTAGTGGAGTATTAGGGGTGGTGGCGGTTGGTGGCGGTTGGTAGGTGGTGGTCGTTGAGCGGTGGTGGTAGTGGATATTTGGTGGTGCTAGTGGTGGTAGAATGGTGGCGCGGCGGTAAAATGGTAGATAAAAGATTTGTTGTATTTTGAAATAAATAAGTATATTTTATGAGTGAGGGTATTAAAGTAATCTATTTTTAAATGGATAAGATTTGATGGTGGTATATTTATTGTTGTATAAGGGTATATTTGTTGGGTATCAAAACTAGGTGTATTAATCTACCTAATAATTAGGTCAAGGACAACAAGATTTGCTCACCACATTTTACCACCCCTTGTCAAGGTTCTAGGTTCATTTAAATTTTGGTATACATTTGGGTAATACCCAAACCGGCCAAAGTAGTGAAATGAAATGAAAAAACACAGATAAGGAAGAGAGAAGCAGAAGCAGAACTGAAAAGAGAAGAAACTATGGCAAATATGAGATTAGCAATGGATTCAACATTCTGGGACTTAAATGTTTCAACTCCACAAACCCTAGATGGTTCTGCTAAATCTATACCTGGGGAACCTTTTCCTATCGATGGAGCTAAAGCTAGTCGTGTACTTAGAACTCAACAACTTTCTCTTTTAAGTAATGGTTTTCCTCTTGGTATTATTCCTTCATACTCACCTACTTCTCAAAAGGAACTTGGTTCTTTTTCTATGCAGTCTCTCTTGCTTAGACCTTCCACTTCCAACTGGTAATACTAAATTTCAATTTTTTACCTGTTTATTTTGTGATTACTGTAATGGGTTTGTTGTACATTTTGATTGAGAACAACGGGTTGATAAAACTGTTGGTCATTTTTTCATGTTTAGGAATCAATTTTCTAGTATTTTCTGTGATGGGTTTCTCTAGGTTTTCATTTCAGGCCATAATCTAAATTCCCTGTTTGCGGTACAGGTGGCTTGGATTAGTTGGGCAGTTTCGTCCAAAGAAGCTCATAACTTCTATTAAATCAGAATTTTTTGCGAATAATGACTTTGAATTGCCTGCAATTAAAGACATTGCAAAGCACATCGTGGATAAGTCAATATATTCACTTGGTTTATGCACACAGCTTTCTATTGGTCCTGATTCGTCACTGCTTCTGAGTACTGAAAAACAAGGTGACCGGAACAAACGCCGTTCAAAAGCAAAGTTATATCACAAGGTAAGCTTGCTGAACATCTCTCAATTAGATTATTGTTGCTTGATAGATATTACTCTCTTTGGTTTTTCTTTAGCTTCTTAATTTTGATTTATCTATCTGTATTCCATCCTTCTTGTTGAGTTCATTCCATCCTTTTTGTTGAGTTAAAAGTAGTATTCACCTGGGTAGGGTCACCCTTACTAGAAAGGGTGTCGTCTTTAATTTAGAGTTGTGATGTGCAAAGGACAACCTAGACAACAAGGATCATATTGATGTTAACTTTAAGCGTTCCTCTAAATATCTTCGTTATTATGGTTTATATTTCCATTGTACAAGATATGACCACTGATCATTTCTTAAGAAGCATGTATAAGGGTTATAATACCACCAAGGTGTTGTTGGCCTTTTGGTTTTATGAGCATGTTTTACAAAAGCATGTCAACATGCTTTGGTAAGGTTGCAAGTTGTAATATGTCTCTTCAATGTCGTCATCATGTAGGTTGCAAAATTTATTGTAGGATTTTGTTTCATCCGTCTTGTCGATATAAACATTCATATCATAGTATGGTACGCGCATACGAGCAGTACCACATTCTTTAAACTGTATTTACTCCTATGTTGACAAAGGAGGATTGTACAACACCACTTCCTTATCTAAGGTACCTATTTCGATATATGGTTTCTTTATCTTTAGGTGATAATCTAATCCTTGCTACCCTCTCAAGTATCGAAACAATGTGAAATGTATATTAGAATTTGAGACCCCAAATACACTTAGGATTTTTTCATATGTATCTTACTTCATTACACAGTTTTCTATATTAATTATACATATCTCATTCTTGAAGATTTTACAATAACAACAACCAAGCCTTTAATCCCAAACAAGTTGGGGTAGGCTAGGAATGAAATCCATGTCGAAGTTACCAAAACCAGAAACTCATTCTTGAAGATTTTGTTTTAGTAATTTTTGTATGACTGATATATTTCAATACTCTTGATACCCTTAGAGAGACTTCTTTGAGGCTGTAACCTGTTCTCCTCGGTCTTGCATTGTAGCTTCCTGATCACGACATCACAATGGAAGCAGCATGGCCAGAGCTTTTTGTTGACCGAAATGGAGAATACTGGAATGTACCTGAGTCAGTATCTTTAGATTTATCATCCATAGTTTCAGAATCTGGATTGAGGTACCGTTTGGGTTTGCAAAAAGTTAGTGGCCAACCTCAACCTCTTAGTGATTCTATTGGTGAACCACCTTTAAATCTGATGCCTGGATTATGCGCAAAAGCTGGATTTTCTTACGAAAAAAGCAGAGATATATGGAGACAGAAGGAAACAGAAGAGGATCTTACAAGAAAGACAAACCAGGGTGCTTTTTGGTGGCCATCTTATGATGTACGTCTTAAAGAACCTCATGCTGCAGTGTCTGGAATAATTGGTAATTCAGCTCTACTAACTGCCTTTACTCATTAATCGATCTGATTTTCTGATTTCATCATCAACTGTTGGATTTAACCACTCTTTCCTTAGTCTTTACCATGAGTTACAATTCACTCACAATTCTATTATTATGTACTACCCTATTATATCTCTTATCATTCCTTTTCATTTATCACTGTTCATTTTGATTTGCTCATGCCTTTTTTTTCGGTTTGTATCTTGATTGTTATCTGCTGGTGATACTATGTGGCAATGTTTGAGGCCTATATCTCGTGGTGCTATTATTTTCTTTCTATTCTTACTCGTAGTTGCATATATTCATGTTAGAACAATTCATTTCAGTCTTATTACAGCTACTCTGGTTTGGGTTGTATTACCAAGTTCCAAATGCTTATCCTCATATTAGACTGACCAATGGAAAAGTATCTTCGATGCTGTTATATAGAAACAGAGATAGTTAGCCCCAATATAATTTAGAATATCTGAAATTCTTAGGGTTGTAAGTTACAGTAGTTTTTAAGGTGTTAAGTTATTTTTATTCGTATGTTTTGATCTCTGCCACGCCTTAACATTAGGTGGTACCTGTACTGCCTGGTTGACGGGTAAGGGAGGGTCAACGGCTGAGGATTCATCAATTCAAGTGGGAGAAAGTGGAACTGTTTCATTGCATCCGAAAATAAGAAAACCATTAATGGCTGATTTGTATGGTTCTGTTTGCTATACATTTCAACATGGAAAATTCAGGAAGTCATACGGAGACCTGACTAGGGTTGATGCTAGATTGGACATTTGCTCGGCTTCTGCTTTCGCCAAAGGTGCTGCAGATCTTGTTTCTAATGTCTTTGGAAGTTCTTCAGCTAGCAAAGAAGTGAATCCGCTTTCTTCCCCAAGACTTAACCTTATATTACAACAACAGGTATGTTCTTATATTTTAGTTGTTTTTGCACATATAATTTGAGGATAACTATCTCTTAGCCATCTGCTTGAATATGTTAACATTGTATTTCCTTACTGAAGTTGACAATGTAATGATTGATACGCAGGGTTGAACCCACAACAAATATCAGATGCTAATGCATTTTGCATCAGCGATGACACTATTGATAAAATTTCATTTCAGTTGGATTCTATCCACATTCGTCTTCTTTTTTCTCTTGATGATGATGTGATAACATTTTACATATAATGCAGGTTGCAGGGCCAATTGTGTTTCGAGTAGATTCGAAATTTGCACTCGGCTCCACGGTGTCAGGCGGAAAGCGGGGTCCGCATATGGAGGACATCATGTACAGCTTGAATTATTCTCTGAGGCTTCTCCGTTCGGGGAAAGTAGTTGCTTGGTATTCACCAAAGAGGAAAGAGGGAATGATTGAGCTCCGGCTTTTCGAATTTTAAATTCTTCCTTGCCAATTTTTTTCACTCTAGTTGTTAGTTTAGACAAGTTATAGGTACGTACTTTAATTTACCACCGTAGGAAATTTAAGTTTTGCAGTTTTCCAGTTTTCACTCTAGTTGTTAGTTTAGACAAGTTATAGGTACGTACTTTCATTTACCACCTTAGGAAATATAAGTTTTGCAGTTTTCCAGATGTTTTTGCCTAGAGTAGGAAGTATAATTTAACGGCCGTTCAGCTTCTTCATGAATAATGGTTTTTTCCTCTAATTTCACTTACTAATCTGGTACAAGATTCAGTACCCGCTTTACTCGAGGGGTTGACTTCACTGCCTTTCAGTGACGACGGTGAGATTCATCTTGAACCAAATTGAATGCTGATTTTATGCTTGATGAATGTTAGGCTATCACGGTATGGCTGAAGTGGTGGGAACTTTCTTGAGATAGTTCCAGGATCATTCCAAGGTCGTGGCCCATGCCACATTACCATTCATAGGACTTTAGACTCTTATCCTACCTGTGTCAAAATGTGGGTTTACAACTAGAATCCGATTTGTACACACTCCTTTAAGGAGTGTTGATTTGACGCATTCATTTGATCGGTTAAGTTATTAATTTTGTGCACAATCCTTTAAAGATTGTTAATTTGACTTGTTTATTTGATTGGTTAAGTAGTTAACGGACGAGATTGAAATAACTGAGAGTAACTCAGTCATTTAAGTGTACGTAACAGTAATCTAAGATAATTGTCATGTGTATTTACTTAACTCGTGGATACAGTGAAACGTAAGATTTTCTAATCATGCGAGGAGAGAGAAGGTGTGAGGTGGCGCGATTTGAACTTTCTTGGTATTTTGGGTTTTTGTTATTTTATGTCGTGACAAAATGTCGACATCTTCTCTCTTCAATCACCTCAGTCCATCACCTCCAGCAGGCAGAGGGTAGTTCTATGGCTTTTAAAACAGAGTTCTAGATTTGGCTTTGATCATCTTCCTAAGTTTAGTTCTATTGTTTGGTCTGAATTTTTCTCCGGTGAAAAGCTTCAGTCCCAGAAGGAGAAGAAGATGTTTAAACAACATGTTATTGTCAATGGAAAGAAAGCAGTTTCTTCCTCTTATGTTAATTATATGTTGTGGATATCAAAAAATGTGAAGATCTAGTGATTGGAGCTTTTGTTGGTAAACGTCCATCATTTATGTTGGTGAAGAATATGGTGTCTCGTATTTGGAAAGTGAAGAGTGAATTCAGTATGACTATTCATGATGAGTTTTCCGTTGTGTTTGATTTTGAATCTGAAGAAGATAGGATTGTTGTTTTTGAACATGGATCTATCTATATTGTTAGTCAACTGTTTATCATTAGACCTTGGCATAAAGATCTTGAGAAGGAGCTGGAAGATCTTAAGACTATTCCAGTTTGGATGAATCTGAGGAAAGTACCATTTTATATGTGGAATGAAACTGGTTTGGGTAATATTGCTAGTTATGTAGGTACGCCTATTATGTTGGATAAGCAAACTTTGAATAATTCTAGAATGAACTATATGCTAGGATTTGCCTTGAAGTTGATGTTGACTGTGATTTCCCTAGCTCTATTCCAGTTTACATGGATGGTGAATTAGCTTTTGAGGTTGCTGTAGAATACCCTTGGAAACCTCTTATGTGTACCTTTTGTCAGACTTTTAATCATTTTGTTTTTAAATGTATGAAAGTTGTTGTTCAAGCACAAATGGAGAGGAAGCTCAAGTCACTAAGAGCAAGCCTGACAAGGAAGAATGGGTCATTAAAGGCTCTAAGAGAAACAGTGAGACTTCTAAGAATAAACAGGTTGGTGAGAAGAATGTTCCTCTTATTGAAGAGATTGGTCCTAGTCTTATGGATAGAGTTGACCAATCTGCTAAACCTCCAAAGAAGAGTATGAGATTATACCGGAGAAGCCTTCAGCTGGTAGAGTCATTCAGTCTGCTAATATGTTTGAAGTATTGGGGGAACAAGATTTAAATAATATGCATAATACCTCATTGTCAGGCAAGGATATTCATATTTGTTGATTCAGGTTGTCCTAGTGATGTTGGTGGAGGAGTCAAAGCTCATTTTCCTAAAACTGGTGGTTCTGATTTGGTTAAGAAAAATTTGTATTCTAAAGGCCTTGACCTGAAGAAGTATGGTAGAGGTAAAAAACAAAATTTTACCTAAATTCATAATGTTTAAAATAACAGCCTGGAACATTAGGGGGTTGAATGACCCTCTAAAACAAGTAGAAGTTAGTTCTCTTATTAGAAGTAGTGAGATTTCAATAATTGGCTTGGTGGAAACACATGTCCAAAGTATTAGTGCTAGTAGAAGTAGGAATAATATTATGCCAAAATGGCATTTTATGGACAATTATAATAATCTGGATTAGGTGGAACCCTGATTATGTTAATAGCCTATTTGGATAGCACATCAGAATTAGTTTTTTGACTTCTAAAAGTCGAAAAGTCAGAAGTTTTGGCTGTAAAATTTCAGAACGACTTTTAGAAGTCGAAAAGTTAACTTTTTGTGAAGCAAAATAGTTTGCTTTTGACTTCTGCTTCTGACTTCGACTTCTGGAGAAGCAGAAGTCAGAAGCAGATTTGTATCCAAACACGCTATAAGGTGTCTTTAATTCATGCTTTTTCACAAGTTTTTTTTTGTTGATGTGGTTACTGCTGAAAATATCTATTTTGTGGCTGCTTTTATCTATGGTAATAATGATGTGTTTTTCTAAAGATCTTTGTGTAATGATATTTCTGTTTTTTTTTTCTTCAAATAAATTCTAAGCCATGGATTGTTCTTGGAGATTTTAATTCTATTTTGATGCCTAATGATAAGATTGGTAGAGCAGAAGTTAGGCCTTTTCACTTTCAAGATTTTAGTATTTGTGTTCAGAATCGTCAACATATGGATATGCTCTTTTCTGGATGTTTCTACACTTGGTTCAATAAGCAGAAGGATATTAGAATTGGTTCTAAGCTGGACATAATATTAGTTAACATTGAATGGTTCGATCAGTATGTAAACTCTTAAGATGATTTCCTTAATCCAAGTATCTCTGATCATTCTCCTGGGTTGGCTACCATCTCTGAGAAAGGAAAGCATGGCCCCCCTCCTTTCATATTTAATTATTTAACCGAGGAAGCTGATTTTATTGATATGGTGAGGGTTGTTTGGTCTGGAAAAGTTAGAGGTAATCCTATGTTTGTTTTTGTCACTAAGTTGAGGAAGGTTAAAGCTGTTATTATTGCTTGGAAAAAGGATAGATTTAAAAATTTATCTGAGCAAGTTTTTGAGGCTAAGAGGTTCAAAAGAAAATTCAAGTTGCTCCTTTATGTTCTCAGTTGGCTCATAGGGATAATGAGGTTGTGAAGCATTATTCTAAAGTGGCTACGTATGAGAAAGCTGGGAAGAATCAAAGGTTCAGAGTGTAATGGCTTAACTTGGGGGATACTAATACTTTCTTCTTTCATAATATTCTCTAAAAGAATGAAGGTCAAGGAATAATATATTGACTCTTAATTCTCAGAGCAATGTGGTGTTGGAGGATGATAAAGAAATTGTTAATGAGTGTATTGAATTCTTTTATAAATTGTATGATGAGGAGGGAAGTATTGTAATTGATGGGAGTGGGATTTAACTTTGGTAGGATTGTTGATGAGGCTTCTTGTGTGGAGTTGATAAGACCTGTTTCTAGAGATGAAGTTATACAGGGTGTTAGTCCTCAAGGGAGTTGGGGGAGTTGGGTTTTTTCCTGTTAGTCGTGGGGGAGTTCGAAGGAGTCTCTCAAAATCCCCGTTCGTCGTGGGAGAGTTTAGAAGAGTCTCCCAAACTCCCTAGAAAACCCCGTTAGTCGTGGGGGAGTTTGAAAGAAACTCTTAAACTCCCTGTTAGTGGTAAAAACTGGAATGCTAGGGAGTTGAGGTTTTTTAGGGAGTTTTGGGGAGTTTACAGTGTATTTTTGCCTCACTCCAAATCTCTCAAAAGAGTAGAGATTTTGGGAGAGTCTCTCAAACTCCCTACACTCAAAACACCAAACTCTCTCAAACTCCGTATACTCTCTTAAACTTCCTCAAAATCCCCAAGATCCAAAATACATTAAACTCCCCCCAACTTACTCGTGGACTAACCCCCTGATAGAAGCTCTTTCTTTTATTGGTTCAGGAAAAGCTCCTGGGCCTGATGAGTTTACAAGTCATTTCTTCAAGGTGTGTTGGGTTGTGATAGGAGATGACTTTGTTTTTGCCGTGCAGAATGTATTCAATAAATCCAAATTCATGAAGGAGATTAATAGCACTTTCAATAACACGGGTTGCTAAGAAGGCTAATCCTAGTGAGGTTTCTGACTAATGACATATTGATTGTTGCAATATGATTTATAAATGTAGCACTAAAATCATTGCTTTGAGAATAAAACGTATCCTGAAGAGCTTGATCCATCCTTGCCAATTTTCTTTTATTTCTGGTAGGTCTATTCAAGATAATATTTTATTAGTTCATGAAGTTTTAAGAATTATCATAGAGAAGTGGGTTCTCCTAGATGTACTTTGAAGATTGACCTAAAGAAATCTTATGATACTATCAGTTGGCAAGCTGTCCTTATTACTTTGAAGAAGATGGGTTTTCCTGAGCTTTTTGTGAAATGGATTGATTTATGTATTACTTCTTCTAAGTATTTTATTCTCATCAATGGGTGACCTTATGGATATTTTGGGGCTACTAGAGGGTTGAGACAAGGGTGTCCCCTTTTGCCTTACTTGTTTCTTATGGTTATGGAATTAACGAGTATCATTTTTCAACAACAATTGCCTCAAGGTAGATAAATTTAACCAAATTGACTCATCTCTACTTTGCAGATGATGTCATGGTTCCTTTAAGGATTATTCTTATGCTGCTTATACTTTAAAGAATTGTATCTCTAAATTTACTTTTATACTAGTCTTGAAATGAATCTCCATAAAACATCTATCTTCTCCTATGTTGTATATGTTGATACTTTAATGGAGATAGTGAGTATAGTGGATTGCTCTCTAGACAAGCTGCCTATCAGGTACCTTGGTATGCCACTTTTATCAACTATTTTGTCTTATAATGACTGCCTTCCTTTGATGTATAAAATCATTTTCAGAGTTAAGTCTTGGAAAGCTAAGTATCCTGCTTATCATGGGAGACTTATGCTTTATTGAAACTGTTTTAGTTGGTATGTTTTTTTATTGGATGTCTTGTTTTATTCTCCCTAAAAGGGCCTTAAACGAAACTACTAGTATATTCAAGAGGTTTTTATGGGTTGGTTGTGAGATGGGTAAGAAGTATTGTCCATTTAGTTGGACTAGTATTTGTTCTCCTATGAAAGATGGAGGTCTTGGAGTTAAAGATATTGAAGTAGAAAATTTTGCAGCTAACCTCAGACATATATGTGACCTTGTTTCTGGTAAATCTTCAATCTGGACTGATTGGGTTCAATAAAGTTTGCTCAACCATAAGAGATTTTGGTCAGTCTCTACTCCCCAAGATGCTTGTTGGAGTTGGAGAAGAATCCTGAATCAGCGAACTGTTGCTAAGGATATGATCTTGACAATCTTAGACGATGAGGAAGATACCATGATGCTTACTGATTTATGGTACCCTAGAGGTAGATTAGTGGAGTGGTTGGGTGAAAATATTATTAAAACTTTTTTCCTAATGGTGATTATAGGGTGGCCAACTTTATTGAGTGATGCAAGTGGAGTCTGCCATTCAGTGATGATGAAGCAGTTTTGTTTGTCTTTGCTCAAGTTTCTTTGGTGGAGTTTGATGTAAATGAGAAGGATAAATTGGTTTGGTAAGTTAGTGCTTATGGGGATTTCAGTGTGAAGGACACTTACTTGGCTCTTACTCCTTCAAGATAAAGTCCTAACTGGTGTTGTTTGGTTTGGTTTAAATTTCATATCTCTAGACATTCTTTTATAACTTCGCTAGCTCTGCAAGGAAGACTTAAAACTAGAGAGAAGTTGATGCAGTGGGGTCTCATGTCCAATGCTCCCTGTCCTTAGTGTGATGATATTATGGAGAATAAAAGTCATTTATTTCAAGAATGTTGCTTTGCTGCTCAAATCTGGAAAGGTCTCTTGATTAAAATGGAGTATTGCAGGGAAGTTTACAATAGTTGGAGAGAGGAGATTATGTGGTGTGTTGAGCATTTTGAAGGTAAAACCATGATTTCCTCTGTTAGGATTTTAACAGTTTTGTGACAGCCCATATTTTCGGACTTTCAGCGGACACGGATTCGGCCTTTTAGGTCGGTTCCGATCCAGCTAGCAAGTCCAAATTTCCGGACCTCCGCTCGTGTAGGACCAATTTTTTCGTTTAAAAAGATTTCAATAAATAAAATCAGAAATTCAAGCTCAAATAAATTTTGCTTAATGAAATATAATCTAACTTTAAAAATTACAAAACTGTTAAATAATAATTACATAGTTAAAAGTACCAAATTAAAATAAAACTAACACCTTGATTAAATCCATAACGCAATATCCAAATCCCCGTAATACATACTTTCTTTTACGGTTAGTGTTTCTTAATTCTCTGTGGAAAATGGAGGAAAAAAGGGGTGAGCACCCACAACTCAGTAGGAAGTTTCAAAAAATAATAGAGTGCATCGATAAACAAACAAATGCAGCAGATGCGATAATCAAAATCATGCACAAAAATCCGCAACAATACTTACGCCATTTTCAACCAAAAATACCTAACATTTTCTTACTCAAAACCTTCAACCTCAAATTCTACATTCATAATCTAGTTTGTCAGATTATTCTGGTAAACAAACCACTACTGTTCCCCGAACAGTCTTCTCAGGGTAGCCACCAGTAGTGAGATGCCATAAAGGCCTGAAATTTCAATAGCAGAGAGACTTATATATATGTGTGTTCCGTTCTAATCAGCACAATTTACCCGCGTACAAACACCAAACTCATTTCCAATCACCAATGGTCCAATGCAATAAATTCACTTTCACAAATCAAAATTCAATTATTTTGCTTTAATATAATTTCTAGAATAATAGAAAAAATAATAATATTACCTAGATATAATGTTTAAAATCAAAATTTAGAATAATTTAACAATAATGATTAGTAATCAATATATATATATTTTTTAAATGAATCAATTTATACAAAATAACATAATAAGTTTAAAACAAACATCATGAATATTAACATGAAAAGCATAAGAAATCAATATAATTTTAATGCTAAAATAGGTTTTGATTTTGATATTTGGTAGAAACCCCCTCCCTCAAAAGCTATTCCAAAAATCTCGTTGCAAGAACAAACACCTTTTTCCAAGAATAATAAATCTGATGCTTTTATTTTTGTTTCCTTGTATAAATAAGCAAGTCTTATGTTGGAAGAATTTCATCTTCCATCTTCCATGCCACCTCAGCATTTGGAGTCGTTCATGGAAGCTTAAGTCTTATGGTGGAATCATAGAAACGCTAAAAAGAATAGTTTTTTAACGCTAAAAAAACAGTGCTCGACTTGGTCAATGGTATTTGACTGAAATATTTAAATGGTTGGAATTAAGAGTGGCTTTTCTGTACTTGACTTATGCTAAAACATTACAAACAAAAAAAAAACTATTATGAATAGCATTTTCGTCTTTTAGCACGCTATTTAAAATAGTATTTTCTTTGGATTCCACAAAATCATGGAACATGGCTTGGAAAAAGCGTGGATGGCACCAACTTGGAATCCATTAAACTTGACATTCCACAATTTTTCCAAGTTTGAAATAGGTTGGATTCCACCATAAGACTTGCTCTTATGGTGGGAGAGTTCCATCTTCCATCTTCCACGCCACCTCAGCATTTGGAATTGTGGATGGAAGCGCAAGTGTAGTGGTGGAACAACAAAAATGCTAATCTTAATAGCGTTGAGCGCTAATCAGAATAGCGCTAAAAAAACGCTATTCAGAATAGCGCTCAAAGTTATTCAGAATAGCACAAAATGCTATTAAGATTAGCGTTTTTTTTCTCAGCCATTAGATTTTCAATGGCTCGTTTTAAATCTACGGATAAAAAAAAATCGTTATTCTGAATAGCGTTTTGTGCTATACTGATTAGCGTTGAGCGTTATTCTGATTGCCGTTTTCCGTCTTCTAGTGCGCTATTCTGAATAGCGTTTTACGCTAATCTGATTAGCGCTACCATGGATTCCACGGACCATCCCACAAAATCATGGAACACTGCTTGGATTTTCTGTGGAAGACCCCAACTTGGAAGCCACTAGACTTGACATTCCATGGTTTTTCCACACTTGGAATGGCTTGGATTCCACCATAAGACTTGCATTGAGAATAATGTACTGAAAGTGATAGATACAAGGGATTTGAAAAGAAAAATAAGAGAGAGAAAGAGAAAAAGGTGAAAGTAATGGATAACTTTTCGTTTTTTTTCTCTTTTGTTGTTTAATGGAAGAGAAAAAAGTATCACAGAAATAATACAAAAAGAGAAGGAGAAAAAGGACGACTAGGCTAGGGTTTTGTTTATTGTTTTATTTTATTTTTGTCTATTTTGCACAAAAATCAAGAAAAAGATAGGGAATTTTAGGAAGAATAAATTGAAATTGATGGATCTTTTTATATATATATATAACTTTTAGAGTTTTAAGATAAGTACAAATGGTGAATACATGTAATAACTCTAAAATAAAAAAGAGAGAGAAAATATATTTCTTTGTCCCACAAGTGAAGTGAGAAGAAAATCATGTGCAACGACTAAATGTTGGTCACACTAATGATAAGGGGTAAATAACAAACATTCCTTATTTCCAATAACCCGTAGAGATAAGAGCTAGCCCTCTTATTTATTAATTTTACATTTAGTTAAATTTGTAGGCACATCCTATACAATAAAAAATCATAATAATTATTTTCTTTATTGGCAACCAAACGAAATATTTATTCTTTAAGAATGAAGTTTTAGATTAAAAAGAAGAAAAAAAATCCTTACAACTTCCTCCTTCTTACTCAGATATAGCCCAAAAGGACAATCTGAGCAAGGATTTTTAGTTTTTAGTTTTTATGAATAAAAATAATTTAATTTGTGTATTTAGGTTTTATTTTTGTTGTTTTTTGTGTCTATGGACACATTTCTTCGCTGTTTGGGCGATATTTTCTTCGTCTTTTGGACGATTTTCTCCTCGTTTTAATAGCGATTCTTTCAAATCTCCATGGTGTTTCTTGTCTTGCTATTCTCGATTCATCAAGAACATCAACGATTCTGCTCGGCGTCGCTTTGGATTCATCTTCAACAAGAGGGATTTAGGGCACCCAGATTCGTTTGGTTCTACAAGATTTTGGGCAAAATACTCAATTTCATTTGGAACATCTCTTATTGAACAAGATAATTATGTTAAATTGTCGGAGTTGATTCCGGTTCACACCATCATTCATCACTACTACATCTACAAAAATTGGATGTCTTTGCGGTTCATGGCTCTTTCTCTTCGCGATGTACTTGCAATTGGTGTCGTCATATGTATTTGGGTTTTGATTATGACGTTTTTGATAATCTTGTAAGCAATCATGCAATCATCATTTTGGTTTGAATGAATTGAAATGTGATTTCCACCAAAAAAAAATAATAATAATAATAATTTTAGATTTAAATCCAAAGAAAATAATACAGATGGGCTTTAGGCGAGAAAATCATATTAAGAAAATTGCGGGGTTTCACACTATTAACCCCTTAAAAATAATTCATCCGGAAATTCAATAACTAAAACACCGGGTGTTACACTATTAGCCTATTAAAATGGATTTCGTTTAGAAATTCAAAACCAAAAACACCGGGTGTTGCAATTTTCATCTATTACATCTGGAAGGAGAGAAATTCCAGAATTTTTACTTCAAAATATTCTTCTATGGAGGTGGTGAGCTACATTATTTCTCAAGAGGTTTGGTTAAAGATGAGCTCTCATAATCTTAAAACTGATGATAAACTATTAACAGAGAGTTTATAGGAAGATGGAAACTTGACTGTAACTTTGTTACTAAAGTTCGTATACCATGGTCTTGCCTTGCTCCTACGGGCTATGATGTTATGGTAAGTACAAATGGTTCTAAAGGTGGTGATGAAGATGGCTCTGGTGCAATTATAAGAGATTTATCGGGGGACCCTTTGGATGCTACTTATGGTGGTTATCAGCCCATCTCAGTTACTACTCATGAGCCTCGGGGTGTAGAACTGGGGTTGCAGTTAGCTATCAAGATTAAAGTTCCTTATATGTACATTTATGTACAGATTCGTTAACTGCTTGTCTGTTGCTCAACAATAATGATGCTAAGCCCCCTTGGAATTCCACTCAGGTCTGGAGAAGAATTAAGGCATTATTGAGGAACTTTGTGTCAATTAAGATTGTTTTAAGGAGACTAACCAAGCTGCTCACTATCTTTGCAAGATCCATCTGAAGGAAAGTTTTGTTAACCTGGTTATTGAGGACTTCTCCCCTGATTTCAGGAAGATTCTTACGGCTGACATGGCGGGAATAATTTATATTAAGGTCTAGTTGCTTTGTCTGTTGGTTGTAGTTTTGTTTTAATTTTTCTGTTTGTCATCTTTGTGCGGTTGGGGTTTCCTTAACCCGGGTATCGTGTCAAAACTAAAAAATATATATAAAAATAAATAATTCTAATCCTGAACAAGACTATCCTACGTGGGTCATTGGCATATAGAACTACATGGTACGGGGGAATTAAATGTAGACTAGAGACATGAAGAGAGAGATGTCTGATTCAAGTTTAGATTCACACGAGAAGATGAGAGGTGAATAAAGTGGCAACAGGTTAATCTTTTTTTGCTGAAGAAAAATAAAGATTTTATTTATATAAGACTCACAGATCAACTAAAGGATACACCACATATTCACTAAGAGCTCACTTAGATGTCAACAAGCACAGAAACTAAAAACTGACAAGAAAACAACACAAAGACAAACAACAAACCAAGAAAGCCTATTTTACATATTATTATGATCATAACTACCAGAATTCCTCTCCTCTTCTTGATTAACAACCATTTGATACTTATCTCTAAGCAGGAAAGGTATGATAACCTTAGGGGGCTCAGATTACTGTTGCTGACATTCAATTATTCTAGCAAACTTAGCTAGGGCATCAGCTACCCTATTACATACCCTAAGACTAAACATGATTTCAATCTCATTCAGACTCTTAATTAAATTAAACATTCAAGCAGAATATTGTGATCCTCCCACCTGACAGAATCCAGTTGACTCTTGTTTAAGGCCCCCATTATTGTTTTATTGTCACTTTCCAGGACTACTTTATTGTCTTCTTCATAACCCATTGAACTGCCATAAGCAGAGCTATAGCTTCAACTTGTTCAACATCTTTTGCTCTTAATATCCAGGCCATGGCTTCTATGAACTCTCATAAGTGATTGCGAACCACAAAAGAAATACCAGCACTATTATAATTAGAATTTATAGAAGCATCAACATTAATTTTTAACCAATTCAATGAAGGAGGGTGCCAATAATGGATAGTGCAAATGAGAGAAACTGAATGATGCATAAATGTATGGCTATGATATGCATGAGTGCTGTTTCTATTTCTGTGTGAATTATGTGAGTAAATGCAAATCTTATAATCATGATAGAACTTATATATCTGCTGAATCACATCCTTAGGAGATTTATGTTTCCCTTCAAAGATCTTCATACATCTATTCTTTCATATACACCACATTACTATCACATCTAAATTAATCTTATCCTTCTTTGTAAGTGAAACCAAATTATTTGTATGAGTCCAAGACATAACCCATTCTTGTATTGTGTTGAATTTTTGTGCTTCTTGAAGAATAGTATTAGAAATCCCATACCATATAACTTGAGCATAAACATAAAATGTTTTGTAGTTTCCAAACTTTGGTCACACATCACACACTTAGAATTGTCTAGACGCGCACCTCGTTGAAGTCTAGCAGCCACAGGTAAGATATCTTCGGCAATCTTCCATATAAACATTTGGCACTTGAATGACACCTCAATATGCCATATCATAAGCCACATCTTCTGTGGTTGTTCAGAGACTCTTCTATTAGAATTTTGCAGTAAAATAGCCTGATACACTGAGTTAACTGTAAAATGACAATTCTTAGTCAAAGACCATCTTAGCCTATCCTCTGTTGGATGTTGAGGAATTCTAATATCCCTAATCTTAGAAATATGCTCATTAGAATAAAATTGTTGTAACTTATTTGTTCTCCATATACTTTTTTCATGATCTATAAATTCAAAAACTTGCTGAGAAGAAAGCTGATTATTAGAGACATGGAATTGAAAATTTTGAGCATTCCCTTCACTGTACCAATTACTCTGCCATATTTTGATTTTAGAACCATCGCCAACTTCCCAGACATAAAAACGTTTAATCCACTGCAAGCCTCTTTGAATCCCATTCCAAATCCACGTTCCTTTCTGCTTAATCTCTCCATATAAAGGATCACCATGCTTGAAGAATCGAGCTTGAAGCATTTGAACCCATTTTGCATCTCTCTCATGAATCATTCTCCATGCCAACTTTGCCAACAATGATTTATTGAAATATCTCAGATTCTTAAATCCTAAACGCTTTAATCTTTTTGGTAAATTTAATTCCTTCCATCCAATTGTATAACCAACTTTAGAATTTGCTTTGTTCCACCAACAATTCCTTTGTAAAGCCTCCATCTTCTTTATTGATTTATCTGGGGTATACATACAACCCATTTGGTATTGAGCCATCGAACCGATAACTGCCTGAATCTGAGTACTTCTGCCATCTTGATTTACTAACTTCCCCCGCCAAGACTGAAGACGAAAACCCATCTTATCTAAGGATCAACAAAGAAATCATTTTTATTCCTGCCAATAAATAAAGGACTGCCCAAATATTTTTCTTTCAGAGGCATCCTTTGCATCTTCACCAACTCTGTGAGATTCTCTCTAGCTGCTTGACTCAAGTTATTACTAAAGTGAATGCTTGACTTATGTAAGATAACCTTTTTCTCTGAGACCTCGCAGAATTGGTTAATAATTTTCATTAAATTAAGAATAAAATTTCTTGAAGCATATGAAAATAAGATGTAGTCATCAGCGAAAAATAGATGCGATATTTTAGGACCCTTGTGAACTGGCTGAAGATGAGAGATCAAACCATTAATTTCACCTGCCTGTAACATTCTGCTAAACGCTTCCATGCAGAGAATAAATAAATAAAGAGATAAGGCATCACCTTGTCAAAGTCCTCTTGATGGTGTGAAAGAAAAAGTAGGTGATCCATTAACAAGTATTGAGATGAAAGTGGTACTAATGTATTAGTTAATTAGCTGGCACCACTTTTCATTAAATCCCAAACATTGCATAATCTTAATGATAAAATCCCATTCCATTCGAAGGAAAGCCTTCGCCATATCCAATTTTATTGCAACTGCCCCTGGAAAAGCCTTGGTTTTCTTCATGTAATCAATAACTTTATGCGCAATGATTGTGTTATCTAATATATTTCTTCCAGGTACATATGCTGTTTTCCAAGGAGATATCTTCAGTCGATTAGATAGAATCTTGGATATTACTTTATACGCTATGTTGTAGAGGCTGATGGGATGGAAATCTGATGGAGTTTCAACAAATAATTTTTTCGGAATTAAGACCTGATAAGTATAATTCAATTGTTTAAGCAAGCACCCTGTTCTGAAAAAATGAGACACCATAGCAACCATATAATCCGCTACTTCATTCCAACATGTCTTATAAAATCCCGCCTGAAAACCATCAGGACCCGGAAAAGCCCAAGCTTTAATCTGAAACACCACCTGCTTAATCTCCTGCCTTGTAGGAATCCTAGTAAGAGCTTCGTTATCTTCCTTAGTAATGCATGGAGTTATCAACTGAAAAATATTTTAATCTTGAGAAAGATTTGTTGAAGTAATAATGGTGCTGAAATGCTTTATAAGTAATTCTTGGATGTCTTCTCTGGAAGTATACCAGCTACCTTGATCATCTCTAATAAAATCTATCTGATTGCGCCTTCTTCTGAAATTAGCCTTGGCATGAAAAAACTCTGTATTTCTACCTTGATTTCGAAGCAGTTGATCCCTCGATAGTTGAAAAGCAATATCATCTTTCACTTGGTACCAATTTTGAAGATCCAATTGCAATTGATTTACTACTTCCTAATTCACCATCCTAGTATTTTAGACTTCTTGAATCCTATGCTGCACCTCTTGTATTTTATTACCCACATTACCAAAAGTTAAATGTTTCTTCTTCGTATTCCTTTTCGAGTATTATTCAACTTGTGAGTAAATAAAGCTGCAGGAGATCCAATCTTGTCAGTTTTCCATTTTTCCTAAATCATCTTTTTGAAAGATTCATGTTTCGTCCAGGTTTCATAAACTCGAAAAGGTTTATATAAGTTATATGATTGAAGATTTGTGGATAATAAAATGGGAGCACGATCTGAACCAACTGGAATAAGATTATGAATAATAACATTTGGAAAAAAAGACATCCAGTCATTAAAAGCTAATGCCCTATCCAATCTAGTTTGAACAAAATGAATATCTTTCCTATGATTAGACCATGTAAATGGATTTCCAGTGAAAGGGACTTCTTGAAGTCCATACTAAGATATAGTTTGAGAAATAATAATGGGTGTTGAAGCCTTATGAATAGAGAATGATTTTCTATCATGACAAGATAAAGTGACATTCAGATCTCCTAGGAAGATTCATATGCATACCCATTTCAGCAATACACTACCATTGAGTTTTCCTTTCCTCACTATAACAAGCTATACATGCAAGCAAGAACCCATTGTTGATATTTAGGGCCCGTATGAACTATAAAATTTACCATGTTATAAGTGAAATGCATGAACTCAATTTTAAAACCATCCTTCCATAAAACAGCCAGACCCCCGACCCTATTTTTTTTTATTACGACACCAAACATTTGGATAATACATATCATGCAAAATAAAATAAGCATTCTTACTTTGTTGTTTCGTTTCAGAAAAAAAAAAAATATCAGGGCTATAATGAATAATGCATTATTTTAGATGTTGTCTAGTATGCTTGTTTCCCAAACCTTAGACATTCCAAGCAAGAATTCGCATTGTGATTATCCACACCAAGTAGGAAGATTCAAAACGATAAAACCAACAATAAATTAGAGGAGTATATTGAAAAGAAATTATGAAATACGATGTTAAGAGAAAGCCTTATCTTCCAGCTCTGTTGTATAGGTCCCTGATTGTCCAATAAGGTTGTCCTAATCACCTTGTTGAGGATATACCCGATAAAAGCTTGGATGCATTTGATGATCGGCTGCATAGTAAGCTTGTTGCATATAATCCTGGTGAAATCCTCTAGATATTGGCTCTTGTTCTTGATTTATATGTATATCCTTAGGAAGTTGAAAACTAGCATAACTACTTGTAGCAGATCCTTCTCTAGTTTTTTCTAGGTCTCCTAGCTGTAGAAATTTCAGCTTCTCCTTCCGACACTATAAATGGTTGAAACATGAAAACCTGGAATTTGAAAATGCTTTTTCTTCATCCTCCTTTTGCCTCTTGTCTTCTTAGGGGAAATGATAATTAATGATGGTTTGGATGCCCATCTCATAGTCCTACATGGGCTATCAGCAACAGGTTAATCAAGATTATCCTATACTAGTTGTTACGCCCGTACGTTGCACGGGCCTAGATGTTTTGCAAAGGAAATTATACATTGTTGCTAGTTTTTCTGGAATTTAAAATTTGAGAGAAATACTAAAAAATGATAATATCAAAAATAGTCTTTCTTGCCAAAAAAAAATAATCATATCTAACATGAAAGCAAATTATTGTAATTTAAAAAAAAAAAAAAAAATCTCTTCAAGCCTCGTTATATATCAGATAGCATAACTACCACTTTGTTGTCTTTCTTTTTTCCACGGATTTTTGGAATAATTTCCTTATAAGAATATGATAGTATAATTTTCTTGGGGGATTTTGCGTTTTCCCCTGAAAAAAGATAGCTAATTTGCAATACCCCCCTAGAGATTGATAATAGGCAAAACCCCCTTTAACTTGGATGTGCCGTAACTGAGCAGTTTAGCACAGCACGTGCAGTTCACATGCGTGTCAGAAAAAATATCTGAAATTGTCAAAAGACATACTTGCCCCTGGACACGTGGTGCATTCTTAGCCCCCAAAAAATTTGACCGTTCACAAGCAAGGAAGAACACTAGCAGACATTAATGATCGAGTATGAGAGGTGGATCTTCAAGTCTCGACAGAGAGGTAAGTTCCTGCATCTGCACCATTAAAGGGGGTAATGCAAATTACAATATTTACAGTGAGGGTGTATTACAAATTTAAATTGTGATTTTTCAGGTAAGCATTGAAGATGAAGCTTTCAATAGTGAAAGTAAAGTGGCTAACTGAGCCTAACAAAGACTATATATGGCCATAACACATAACAGAGAGTATTAAAATAGTTTTCCCTACACATAGCCTTCACAAAGTAACATCTCTGTACAAAAAAATGGCAACTGCCCTGCACAATGCTAAGCTAGATCAGAGTATAATCTCTGTACAAAATATTGCATGCATTCACATCAAAAAAAAAGAGCACACACACAAACATGTATATGCACTTAACGCCTCCAAGCTGGTTTGAAGGTCTGCGATGGGGGTCTAAAAGCTGCCCTCATTCCATCTGCTCTAAATCCATTATGGCTGTGGAAATTTGCTGCTGTTGCTGCTCTTCCAGCTCCACCAATACCTGTATAAGGAGGAGGGACAGGTCTTGCTGCAGCTGCACCTCTTCCTCTAGCTGCACCTCTTCCATTTTGTTGAGCAGGTGGTGTGCCTCTTCCCATTCCTTGTGAAGATCCTGCTCCACTGCCCCTAAAGATCCAACAACAACATCAATAATCTAACAAGAAGTGTTTAAGAATGCAAGTATAAATAGAGAAGCAAAATATACCTGCCAGCAGGTTCAGTATCGCCTCTGCCTCTTCCTTGGCCCCTACCTCTGCCTCTGCCCCTTCCTCTAGCACTTGTAGATGGTACATTCTTTGTAGGTCATCTTCTGACATTGTGGGCACTTGAACCACAACCACTACAACTTCTCTTGCCTTTTTCAGGGTTTGGTCTTCCTTCAACGTTAGACCTAATCCTATTCAGTTGTGGTCTACCAACCTTTCTCTTGTATTTAGGTTTGTTGGGCCTCATTTCATGCTGCGTAGAAAGATATATTAGAACACAAGCATTTGCCACATATTGAAAATAGTAAAGAGATGTTAGAATATTACCTCAAGCCAATTCTCTTCACTTGCACATGCCTTAACCTTACCGACATAAGCTTTTTTATAACTGGAAACCTTGTGCAAGTCATCAACCATACTGTAAAAATGAAATGTATGTCAAAGGTTACTTTTGACAAATGAAACAAATAAAAGAGACACAGGAAATCATAATGGTAGAATATTACCTATTCAGATTAGCCCTCAAATGTATTCCTACTGCAACTGCATGGACACATGGAATGCCAGTAATGTCCCAAACACAACAACTGCATGATTTTTCAATTAAACTAACATCCCACCTACTTCCACTCATGCGGCTTTGGACACACCATTCAAACTCACTTTGTCCAAATAATTTGTATCTATTCTTCTTGGAAATTCTATTATTCATAATTCTCTCTGCCCTTGGCACCAATATCTTGCCCTCTCTCTCCCACTCCAAACATTTCATCTTCCTCTCAAACATCAATCCCATGACCTTTAAATTGAAGCCTTCCAACAATCTGTGCAAAGGCTGACACCTAACATCTAGCATCCAACTGTTAAATGCTTCAGTGAAGTTATTTGTTACATGCTCACATTTGGAAGTCAAATCAAATGTTGACCTAGCCCAAGTATGTGTCGGCACATAGTTAAACCAGTCATGTGCCCTCTTGTTATCCTTTTCCATTTGATTCATTGCTTTCTTGTGGTCAACAGCTCTATAAGATTTTGATGCTCCCCAAGCTAGTATTTTCATGTGTTTGCCTTTGTGTGTCATCTTAAAGTTATCAAAGATGTGTCTAAAGCAAAACCTATGTCTAACTGTGGGAAAAACTTGTTGTATTGCTCGTATAAGACCTTTTTGTCTGTCTGAAATGAAAGTCAATTGCATAGGATGTGCATTCAATCTTGCTGCAATGATTTCCAGAAATGCAATCCAATTGACCTTATCCTCTACATCACAAATGTAAATAGCTAAGGGGTACATACCATTATTACCATCAAGTGCAACTGCTGATAGCATGACACCACCACACTTTCCTTTAAGATGGGACCCATCAAAACCAACAAAAGGTCTGCATCCATCTTTGAAGGCTGTCAGGTATGAATCAAATGCAAGGCAACATGATTTAAAGTCATTATCAGCATCAACAGTAACCTCTCCAATACTGTTTGGATTCTTGGACACAATCTGCCTGCACACTTCAGGTGAGAACTTATAACCATCTTCATATGAACCATACACATTGCTTAGTGACTTGCCAAGAGCCTTCCAACACACCCAATACTTCACAGGCACTCCATGCAAGTCCATAATCTTTTCCTTTATCTTCCTTGGCTTCGAACTATAACCATCATTTTCTTACATCCTGTTCTATTACTGAAGCAATCCAAGTTGAATTGGCCAATTTGTTCTTCTTAGACATATCCCTGTTTACACAAGTGTTTGTATGCACATACTTAGTGACCTTGATTGTGCTTCCATCTTTTTGCCTGCCCACATTAACAACATATATTAGAAACACAAATACTATGCATGTATGAAATAAGACAATAACACATGTATAAGCTCACTTACAGATTCCCATTAAGTATGAATGAACATTTTGGGTCTTTGCACCTGCACCTTAATCTGTCCTTGTCATCCTTTGTCTTTGTAATTTCCATGGTATTGGCTATACAAAACCTTGTCACAAATGCCTTGTACTCTTTCATAGTTGGCCAAGTCATACCAATTGCTTGTTCATCTGTCTCACATGTCCATGGCATATGGTCTTCACTTTCTTTATTTGCATACATATCATCATACTTGTCTGCAACCTTCCTATATTCTCCATATCTATATGGCTCAGCTGTCTTTTCTTCTTCATCTAAGTCAGTTTCACAGTCAGATTCTTCATCTGGTTCACTATCTGAACTAAGTGACTGACTACTGTGGTAATCATCTTCAACTGGTAAATCATGAATGTCATGATAATCCAGATTAGTGCACTCAGGAAGTACATCCAACTCTTCTTCATCAAACCCTTCATCATTTAATTCATCCAACTCATCACCATTTGATGTCTTCTTCTTACTTACAGGTTCAGCTGTACTGTTATCATCCACAGTAGCTCTTTTCTGTGGTGTAAGTTTCTTAGAAGCCACTTTCTTTGAACCAAACAAGTTCCTTTTAGGTGTATCTGGTGGCTGCTGACTCACCTGCTCATGTGGCTGCTGACTCTTCTGCTCACGTGGCTGCTCAGGGACTACCACATCATCATAGTCATCAATATCAACAATTACTGGTCCTTCACTCTGAGACTGTGTTGAGGGACCAACAACATCAACTTCAGGCACCACTCGCGGAACATACGGCTGAACACCCACCCCCATATCTTGACTTATAGGATCAGCATGAAGCATAAACAAATGTACTTCAGGAATGCCTTCTTTTTTATCTGAATCAGTCCAAAACCTCAGCAAGTCTGGTTCATCATCTATGTCCAATAAAAAACCACCATCCAAATATTGAAAAGTAATCACCCCTCCCAGACCATTCAATCTGTCTCCCATACCAGCAATAAGATCTATCATACTCAAACAGTCACCATCAAAATTCTTATAACGAAATTCACGACCATTCATATAGTCGAAGAAGTGCAAACCCCCAATTGGTTGGTCAGGTGGCCAACGTCCACCATAATGAATCACCGGATCTTTCAAACCATAATCTTTACTAGCACTACAAACATACACAAACACAAAATGAAAATTTCAGTTTCATTATCAAAACAATAACATCAAAAAGAATGACTTTATATTTCCAACAACTAACTACACATCAATCGAAAGTATACTAATCATAATAGAAGCACATAATCAACAGTTAAAAAAAAATATTTGAAACCCTAATTTTTTAGAAAACATAGTAACAACAAAAGTTGAAAATAACTTCGAATCTATCATGATAATAACCATTATTAACTACCCAAGTAACAAAAAACCCAAAATCAAACAAACCCTAACCAAAATCGATAAAACCCTAAAATATAATCGGAAGAAAAAAACTTACATTTTTTATAATCAAACTGAGATATATCATAATCATAACCATTATTAACAACCCAAAGAACAAAAACCCAAAATCAAACAAACCCTAACACATAATCGACTAAACCCTAACACAGAATCGAAAGAAAAAAACTTACAACTTCTTAGGGAATTGCATGTCCAAACCCTTCTTCAAAACCCAATGTTCTTTCCTTGATCTTCTTCTCTATCTCTTTCTCTGATTAAGATTTGCAGAAACAAGGGTGGAATCGAAGAGAAAACGATTTCTCTCTCTGTCTCTCGAAACGTCTGTGAAATGGAAGAGAATGGAATGGTTTCTCTCCTGCTTCGTATCTAATCAGTTAGGGTACGTGTAACAAATCTAAGCCCAAATCTTGTATAAACCGTTGATTTTCTAAAGGGTAATTTTGGGTTTTAATTATCAGATATTTTTTTCTGACACGCATGTGAACTGCACGTGCTGTACTAAACTGCTCGGTTACGGCACATCCAAGTTAAAGGGGGTTTTGCCTATTATCAATCTCTAGGGGGGGTATTGCAAATTATCTATCTTTTTTCAGGGGGAAACGCAAAATCCCCCAATTTTCTTTGTTGCACTACATCATGAATAGCTACATTCCCATCAGAAAAATGTAAGTTTTAGCCTACACAAATAACAATGCTATCTGTGGGAGTCGAACCCACAACTACATGGTTAAGAACCATGTACTCTTCCATTTGATCTAAAGACAGCAAGTACCGTTTCAATATAATCGGGATTCAATATAATTCATAAGCATAAAAAAAGGATAGCAAGAAGAGAGTTTAGCTAATTTTCTGCATCATGCACACATATTACCCCAACACCATTATCCCAGCATTAATCCCAAGACTGTAGTGCATAATGCAATTTCTTAATTTGGTAGATCTCTTTTATCCAGAAAAAGACTAAGAAAGTATAATGCCACATTAGTGATAAATGAAACCTCTCCCACAATAGGAAAGCAACAAAAAAATATATTCTGAAACTGCATATGTTGTTGAACTATTAGACTTATTAAGAACATGATTATTCAGTTGTGTGATAAAGAGTACCAACAGCCGATTCCCTGCACATTTGAATCAACCCCATCAAAACTGGTTTATAAATATCTTCCTCAGTTGTTAGACAATATTAACTTGCTGGTCACAAATATAATTGAACGTGCCAACTAAAGAGACATATCCAAAACTGAAAACTGTATTACGGGAAAAAAAATATATTAATTAATCATAGCTAGTGATTAATATTATGTGCATTTTAGACAAAAGAAAATAAGATTCATATTACGTGCTTCATTTTTTTTTGAACTAAAAATTTCATATAGCAGCTATAGCACAACTGTCGTCGACACTTAACCCTATAAAGAATCTAAAATCATAGCGGATTTTAGTCAAAGGACATGGCAAGAAGTACTAAAATAATTAAAAAAAGAAGAAGCCAAAAACAAATATAAATTTCGTAGAACATAATCCTTGCCTTTAGAAGAGTGTGCATAAAGGCATTCAAGGATAGGCGATAACACCAAATTAAGCTTTTGAAATAACAAAAGGACATAGCAGTGTTGAAGTTTGATAGCACCTAGCATACAGAAACTTTTTGGCAACCTGCAAAGGGACAAAAAAAAACACAATAACGATTTCAAAGCTTAGCAACCTCCAAATGACTGCTTAAAGTTAGAGGTGCTTCAAAAACAGATAAACGTAATACAAACAAAAGCTAGGTTAAGTATTCATTTAGTGATTGCCGTCCATGTACAACATTTTGGATTTACTCGTAGTAGTTATCTATGGATTCAATAAGTAGTGTCCATTTAAGGAAAATACAGTTGCTAGTGGTTGGGGAGCAGGGACAAATTTATCTATGTTGTTGTTTGCCAGCTTCGATTCTAAAACACTCTCAGCGTCAATTATACACTATTTTTGAATTCGCTAGTTACATTTTGTCTTGACATATTCTCTTAGTAGCAAGTCAGTGTCATCAAATTCGATGCTTGAGTAGGAAAGTGTAGAAATATGAGACACATAGCCGGACACGCATATATAAATATCAACCAATGAAGTATGCACCACTAATTATATGTTAATCAAAATTAGATTCCTCAAATTTAATATACACCCGCTTCAGTTTCATGATATAAAGAGTGGTGGTCCGGCATAAGTGAATGTGTAATTGAACATTACCTCGGATTTCATGTCATTATGCACCAGATTCAGGTGCTACTTTAAACATCTCTTAAACTACTACTGTCACATCTTTTTCCGCAGAGTGTCCTATAAGACAACATCATTAGTATTTTCATACTACCTATAAGACAACAATATGATTGAAAATATAGAAAGAAACCTTATACATTAAAATACTGAATGTAAACATACGCAACCGAGTATAGCAATACTACTCATATGAAATTCGATCAAATAAGACCATTAATTACACCAAACATGAAGAAAAATACCTATCCCATTCAGGAATCTATACACTCGAACTGTTAGCCAAATTGGCCAATTCTCTACTGTTATCCAAATTTGCAAATTTTCTCAGTAAAACTACAAAGAAATATAGCCCACCATATGACAGAAGATCTTGTTATTTATTCAGAACTGAGAAGCAATAACAAATCCAGGGTTTTTAATAAATATTCTCAAACACTAAAAACCAATGAAACTTACAGTGGGTGAAGGATTCTTAGATCCAAAAAAATGCCTGCAAACATTACGAAAACACCACCTTTTTGATTTAATTAAAATAAGCATATTAAAACCACCTTCCAAAATCGAGAAGTGAATGAATCATGAAACTGCGCTGAGAAGTATCAGTCACTGTGTTTAACTAATTAAAATCAAAGGAAGATAGAGAAGGAGAAGATATAAAGGGAAAGAGGCAGATGATCTCATGTTTTGTTGTATTTTTTTTTTATTTTTTTTTTGCTGTCTAGGTTTTAGTTGAAAACTTGAAACGCAGAAGATTAATCTGGGGTTTATGGGAAAACAAAGGCCTGGGCGTGAAGAGTTTAGAGTTTTTATAATTTCAAACCCAGGATTCTTTTAAAACGGAAGATCCCGCGGAAGTGGAAAGATGGGGTCAAGAATACCAAAAATTGGTGGTGTGACAAAAATTCTTATTAGTCTAAATATTTTCTGGTGGGGCCATAAACTTAAAAAAAAAAAACTTGATTCAGCTTTTAACCATAACAGAGGAAATTCACGTACAATCATATTAATTAATAATAATTGGTCATTTTCTGATGACCAGTTCATATATGCGGTTCCTAGACCTGGACCAGTTCATATATGCGGTGAAGCCAAAGAGTTTTTTTACCACACTAGGGAATCTTCACGTACAGCTGCCAGCCTGTAGCCGCTAGTAAGTACCGAAACATTGTACACCGTCAAAACAATCATTTACTCGACTCATGGATTAACCACGATTTAACTCGAGTACACTTCCTCATGGTCCCCCCATCTTTCTTTCTGACCCCAAAGTAGTATAGATATTAAGCAGAGGCCCTTGTAAAAGACTTTAATTACACTCTCAATCTTAAGAAAGAAAAAAAAGAGAACACTTTATTATAATCTGCGTCTTTTTTCAGTTCTGTCTCTCTTTTCTTTTCCCCAAATTCTGTCTCTTCGTCTCTCTCTTTCTCAAACCCTAACCCTAATAAATCCTGATCACATCAAATCACAGAGAGCACGAACCGTGACGAAAACCCTAGTTTTATCCAAAAACAAGAACTAGGGTTGCATCATTCAATGGCCGCTCAAACGGTTGTAAACAATCTATACGAAACGGCATCACAACCTGATACAGGGAATGATGCTTATACCTTTCTAGAATTCAATACACAGGGTGATGAATTTGATTATCCTGAATTTCGTGAACTTTCGCAACCAATTAGGGCATCTGTCTGGTCTCCTACACCTGGTGCTCCTCCATCATCAGATTCTGTAATTGTCGATCCGGTTGAAAGAAGTTCTTCTGATCTTCAAACTGAAACAAATCCTGTTTCTCCCGTTGCTGCTGCTTTAGGAGGAAGTTCTTCCAAGGTTAGAGGTGGTGGTGGTGGTAGTAGTAGCAGCAGCAGCAGTAATAATAATAACCAGGCGGTGGTTGATGCCTTGGCATCAGGAATGACTGGTTTGAGTTTTGAAGAAACTGGCGATGATGAGAATTTTGAGTATGGCAAAGGTGATTTTACAGAACATGCTTGTAGGTATTGTGGTGTTCAGAATCCAGCTTGTGTTGTTAGGTGCAATGTTCCTTCCTGTAGAAAATGGTTTTGTAATTCTCGTGGAAACACTTCCGGTTCTCATATCGTTAATCATCTGGTATGATGCTTCAAACTTTTAGTAATTTTATTCCTTCTGTATCTAACATTCTATGATATGCCGTTGAGGGGATAGTTCTTAAGGGTTAAGAATGATATTATAATGACATTTTGAGTAGAAGTTGCTAGTAATTGTGCATCTACAAGCTTAAGAAATACAATTAGTGATGTGAGTAGTTATGGATTCATAATAAGGTCCACCAGTATATCTGGTGTCTTTATTTTTTTGTAAAGAATTATGCTAGGCATCGTTGAAAGTAGGAAAACTTCTAAGTGAACTGAAATATTGAAAGAGAAACTAAATTGTGACCATGAACTTCTGTGTTAGAAACTATGTGAATAAGAAATGTGGTAGGCTGTATATGCACAGATGTAATTGTTTTAACCACTTGTTTGTTTTAAATTGAAATTTTCACTCTCACCTACCACATAAACAAGTTCTGTAGATAAAAGGAGGTAGCTAGTATTTCCATACCCTTCCCACCTCTTCCCGTTCACCATAACCTAGCTGAGTAGCGGTACCTGAATGTGATGATTTAAAGTCTTCCCGTCCACCATAACCTAGCTGAGTAGCGGTACCTGAATGTGATGATTTAAAGAAGTGATATAATCTGCAATCTTGAATTAGCATTGATTTGATCTTCTGAAGCCCAACATTCTAGGTGAGAACCATAGCCAGAATACTTACTTTTAAGAGCTGGATGTAAAAGAATTTCAATAGAACCACCAGTTAGCTACTGTGTTAAAATTGTTCGTGTTCTACGTTTGTGGAAGGAGCAGAACATTAATAGGGTTTAGTATAATGAATTGCGTGGAAATGATTTAATTGTGGTTGTCCTCCATTTTATATTTATTTTTCAGCATGTATGAATTATTACTCAGATTTTCCGCTAGATCTTGAACCATGATAGCAAGTGAACTAGATTTTTGGTCTACAGAAAGAAAAAAAATAAAAAATTCTTGGTCTGCCTATTTGACTAAGCACAGAACTGGAATAACTTTCCAGTTACTATTGGTTGTGAAGCTGTAGACTTATTAGAAAATAAATTCTTGTCTTCGATAATAGAAAGTTGTTGATGCTAATTTTCGTTGAATGTGTGCCACATATTTTGTTCAAACTATAGTGAAAAGGACTGTAAAATTTCGGGCAATATTCTCTTAGATATTATGGAGTTTTACTTAAAACTGTTGGAATTTGAGTTGCCTTGCCTGATTAGCCTAGCCTACATTTCCTTCCATCTGTGGAGTTGAATGACTTACACGAGTGTTTCTTATTTTGTTGGTATCTTCCGTAGATTTTTTTTTTTTGCCTTACATGAGAGGAGCAATTTTTATGATTTGCAACTAACTTTTACATCGTTCTTTATCAACCACCTTTGAATATGCGTCCTCTTTCATCTTTTCCAGGTTCGTGCAAAGCACAAGGAAGTGTGTCTTCATAAAGATAGTCCACTAGGAGAGACAATTCTTGAATGTTATAATTGTGGGTGCCGTAATGTGTTCCTTCTTGGATTTATTTCCGCCAAAACAGAGAGTGTTGTTGTTCTACTCTGTAGAGAACCTTGTTTGAGTGTCAATGCATTGAAGGATATGAATTGGGACCTGAGTCAGTGGTGCCCCCTTATCGATGATAGATGTTTCTTGCAGTGGCTTGTTAAGGTATGTCAATGTGGCTTTGTATCTTCTACTCAAGGTATTTCCCCAAAAAATAATTATTTAATTGTTTTTTATTTCATTTGCAGATTCCTTCTGAACAAGAGCAGTTGAGAGCACGCCAGATTAGTGCTCAACAAATAAATAAGGTGGAGGAGCTTTGGAAGTCAAACCCGGACGCGTCGTTTGAAGATCTTGAGAAACCTGGAGTGGATGATGAACCTCAGCCCGTTGCTTTGAAGTATGAAGATGCATATCAGGTGGCTAATTTGTATTTTTGGAAATTTGAAATAGCTAATATGCAGGTCAGGCTTGTTCTAACAATTTTATCATGTTGAATCTGTTGCAGTACCAAAATGTATTTGCTCCACTAATCAAACTTGAGGCAGATTATGATAAAGTATGTATCTGTTTTATGCTACTTTGTCTTTTTATTTGTTTTAATTAAGTTTGTAATCTAGAAGTGTGTGAATGGTAATTGTTGCCTGTTTTTTAGACTATGATCGTTAACAATTTCATTTTGTTGCAGATGATGAAAGAATCGCAAAGCAAAGATAATGTCACGATTCGATGGGATATTGGTCTCAACAAGAAACGTATTGCGTACTTTGTATTTCCAAAGGTGTGTTGAATATATCATTATGTCTGCTCAGACTTCATTATATGACTAATATTGTTTACATAGCCACCCTTTGAGTAAAAAAATGGATCAGTTCATACCAGAATGGAATTTGTATATCATGTTTTAACATTATTTTGCGATTTGCAGGAAGATAACGAATTGCGACTTGTACCTGGTGATGAGTTACGGCTTCGTTATTCTGGGGATGCAGCTCATCCAGCATGGCAGTCTGTTGGGCACGTGGTATGTTCTGCAAAAGAAAAAAAAATCAGTATTTTGTCCTCTTAGACATAGCAGAGGTCCCTGCGCCTTCAGCGTCGTCGTTACTTTTGTCAGTTATATCTTACAAATGTATTAGCCAGATGTTGCGCAAACCATGCTGCATGTTTTCAATATTTTATTAACGTATCGACTTGTCACAGATCAAACTAACTGCTCAAGAAGAAGTTGCACTTGAGCTCCGTGCCAGTCAGGTGTGCTTCATTACTATTCTTTTCAGCTCTGGAATTTCACTTTGCTATTCGTTACTGTAACCACTTTTTGTTATTATTTCTATTCAGGGTGTTCCTGTCGATGTGAACCATGGCTTCAGTGTTGATTTTGTTTGGAAGAGTACCAGCTTTGATCGGATGCAGGGAGCAATGAAAACTTTTGCTGTGGATGAGACAAGTGTCAGTGGGTAAGGGATCATTCTTTTGTATCAGGTCAACAGAACATGCTACAATGTTTACTTACCATGTTGGAGCTGTGTATACATGACAAGTGTGTAAAATATATCTATAGCTGAAGCATCCTCTCTTGTATTCGTAAAGGATTCCATGAATATTAAGTGATCTTTAAAACTGAAGTTTGCTTGTAAATGTAGGCATACTGCTTTTCTTATTCTTAAATAATCTCTCTTTTGCAGGTATATATACCATCACTTGTTGGGCCACGAAGTTGAGGTTCAGGTTGTCCGCAATACACTACCTCGCCGATTTGGCGCACCAGGCCTGCCAGAACTTAATGCCTCTCAAGTATGTGCACATGAATAAGTGATCTTGTCATTTTTTTTCGGTGTTGTCTCAGTTAAGCAATTTCCTCGTTTAGTATACTCAATTTTTACTCGGGTGCTTGGCAGGTTTTTGCTGTGAAAAGTGTACTTCAAAAGCCAGTAAGTTTAATCCAAGGTCCTCCTGGCACGGGCAAAACTGTCACTTCTGCTGCCATTGTTTATCATATGGCAAAACAAGGCCAAGGGCAGGTACATTAAGTACTTGTTTATTTTGTGTGGCATGCAACTGTACATTCCATGTCCGTACATGCTAATGAAATGTAATCTTTAGGTCTTGGTCTGTGCTCCAAGTAATGTGGCTGTAGATCAACTTGCTGAAAAGATTAGTGCAACTGGGTTGAAGGTAAATTTTCTAACATTCTAGTGTTGTCTCAAAATTTTTTTTTAAATTTTATTGTATGATATTATTTTATTCCAACCTTCACGTTGGGCCTTTTTGGAAGTTATATTTGTAGATATTTTACCTCATGAACCTCTTTATTATGTCTCTAGTGTGTATGACAATAACATACTCTCTATACAGCCTTAATGGAAAACTGACATTCAACAACTTGATATTGGTGGATTTTGGTATCATTGAGTTAATCTTCGAGGCATAGTTTCTTTATTGTAATTTTCAAATAATGTCCAAAGTTCTTAGGTTGCTTCAGATTTATTGCAGCCTGGAATATTATACCACTAATCAATGGTGAACATTAGTACAGTTGACTTCTCTAAATACCTCAAAATTTATTGAAATTCTCAGGTTGTTCGTCTCTGTGCAAAATCAAGAGAAGCTGTGAGCTCTCCCGTTGAGCATTTGACACTGCATTATCAGGTATATTGTGGGTTTTTGGTAAAAATGACGTGTTGCTTTTTGAACGGTTAACTGTTAAGGCTAATCACGATTAGTATTGTTTATATGCGCCAGGTCCGACATCTTGATACTTCTGAAAAGAGTGAACTTCACAAGCTTCAGCAGCTGAAAGATGAACAAGGTGCATTTTTGCTATTTTTTTACTGGCCTTGCTGGTTAAAAAGCACTACTAAATGTTTTTTTCTATTTATCCGTTTGTGGGTTCAGTTGGTTCAACATTCTGTCCTGTCACCGTCCAAACTTTTGGTCTCTTATCCACTTTTGAGTTGATTCTAAACATTATTTCTTTTGTCATTTGTACTTTTCCAGGAGAATTATCAAGTAGTGATGAGAAAAAATACAAGGCCCTTAAACGGGCGACTGAGAGGGAGATATCTCAGAGTGCTGATGTCATCTGTTGCACATGTGTTGGTGCTGGAGATCCTAGACTGGCAAACTTTAGGTTTCGTCAGGTTGTCGATTAACTGCATTATAAAATATCAGAATCTTCTAAAGTTTTGATGTCCTTTTGTTAATTCAATCGTTATCATGATCTATGGCAGGTTCTTATTGATGAGTCAACTCAGTCAACTGAGCCCGAGTGTCTAATTCCATTGGTTCTAGGAGTGAAACAGGTGATTTGGTTACCATAAGTTTCGAGGTGATTGCCTTTAGTTTTGATCTATGTAGCTTTCTAACAGTTACCTTCTTGAACTAGGTTGTTCTTGTTGGTGATCATTGTCAGCTTGGTCCCGTCATCATGTGCAAGAAGGCAGCTCGTGCTGGCCTGGCTCAATCTCTCTTTGAGCGCCTTGTGCTCCTCGGAGTGAAACCTTTCAGACTGCAGGTATGATCTGAGCTATATTTGTCTGAAAGATCATTATCTGAAAAGTGATTATTGTGGGTTTTTGGTTTGCATCATTGTTTTACTTATGGTCTGAGTTTCAGGTTCAATATCGAATGCATCCATCCCTCTCGGAGTTCCCATCTAACAGCTTCTATGAGGGTACACTTCAAAATGGAGTGACCATTAATGAAAGACAATCTACTGGTATTGATTTCCCTTGGCCCGTGCCAAACCGTCCCATGTTCTTTTATGTGCAGGTATTTGGAGCTACTTTTCATGGTTTCCACATTTTTGTTTCAAATGAATTGTCTTAACTCGCACGCGCACACACACGCATGTGTATTATACTTACCCATAATTTTTTATTGGGATATCTTTAGATGGGGCAAGAGGAAATAAGTGCTAGTGGAACTTCATATTTGAATCGTACAGAGGCTGCAAATGTAGAAAAGATTGTGACAACTTTCTTAAGGAGTGGTGTGGTTCCTAGTCAGGTATATATATATATATTTTTTTGGAGTCACAGTTAGAACTGAAAGAATGTTTACCTTTTTGCCTTCCAAACATCTATTTGTTGGTGGTTGTGAAATTGATTTATGTTTCCTCCTATGTATTCTGCAGATTGGCGTTATAACACCATATGAAGGACAGAGAGCCTATATTGTGAATTACATGGCAAGAAATGGTGCTCTCAGGCAGCAATTGTACAAGGAAATCGAGGTTACCTTCTTCAAACAGATGAATTGTATTATAATTATTTACTGTTTAGGTGATTGTAGTAATTGTTATACTGCAACGTTTTGTGGTCTTTACAGGTCGCTAGTGTTGATTCATTCCAAGGGAGGGAAAAGGATTTCATTATCTTGTCCTGTGTTAGGAGCAATGAGCATCAGGTGTGTTTCATATTAAGTTCTCTTTGTTCTTCAGCCAACCGTGATTTACAATTCTTAGGGTAGAAAATAGGTTGTCATATGTATGGGTTCTTTTATATATCCTCTGTCCTTGAGCATCGTCTCTATCATTTTCTTCTGAGTCAAGTTATAGTAACTTATGTAGAGCCCATTCCGATACAGGTTCCTGTTTAATTGTCTTAAATGGAAGGATTACTCAATTGTTTGTTTCATTAATTATTTTTTGGTTCTGATCAACAGTCTTTGGCTAATCTGGAGTCTTTTCAGTATAGTAAGTTTTAACTTTGTATCCTGTCTATTCATTTTTTAGGGCATTGGGTTCCTTAATGATCCACGTCGGCTTAATGTTGCTCTCACTCGAGCTCGTTATGGTATCGTAGTTTTGGGAAACCCGAAAGTATTAAGCAAACAGCCATTATGGAACGGCTTGTTGACGCACTATAAGGTATTTTCAGGGTTCCCCGTCTAGTACCTTTCATTGTACTTGAGACCTGTAAGTTGTAACTTGCTTGAGAGGACTGTATCTCACCATTTACAGTATGTGCGAAAAATCTAAGATAGTATTTTCAATTCAGCGGTAGTTGATCTCTCACAATTCTCTCAGGAACATGAATGCTTGGTGGAGGGGCCTCTTAATAACTTGAAGCAGAGTATGGTTCAGTTTCAAAAACCGAAAAAGGTATTATCACCTTTACGTTGATCACTCAGCTTGATGCATATGACTATTGGTTTGTTATTAGTGGGCATCTTGGACAGAATCTAATAATGTGGGTTATTTTGGAATCTGGAGCAGATCTACAATGACCGCAGACTTTTCTTTGGAACTGGTCCTGGAGTTGGTTCTAATGATAATTTTGGTTCATCAAGTCCCAATGCTGATAAAAGAGGCAATCGTTCAAAAGGTACCTTTCAGGCATAATACTTGCCCCAATAGTGTGAATTTGGTACACTTCCCCTTTTTTTTATCCAATGCGATGACATGGAATTTGAGATGTTCCAGATCACTTTTTGTCACTGTTATTTAGACTCGCATTTATTGTTCCAACGTGCCAGGTTACATGCCTTTCGGACCGTCACCTAGTGGTCCCCATAAGCCTGCTGTCCATCCGGCAGGGTTTCCTGTTCCGCGCCTTCCTCTTCCACCTTTTCATGGTGGTCCTCATTCTCAGCCCTATGCTATTCCAACTCGTGGCGCTGTTCATGGACCAATTGGAGCTGTTCCCCAGGTTCCTCAACCTGGGAGTAGGGGATTTGGGGCTGGTCGTGGAAATGCTGGTGGTCCTATTGGGGGGCATCTGTCTCACCAGCAAGGTTCACAACAAGCTCTTGGGAGTATTGGCTCAGGTTTCAATTTCCTTCCATTGGACAACCCAAACAGTCAGTCATCTGTTGGTGGTCCATTATCGCAAACTGGACTTATGACTCAGGTGCTTATATTTACCTACCTGATTTTTCCTTTTTTTCCTGTTGGACGTAGTAACCATGATATACTACATCAGATTTTGAGGTTTTGACAATGACGACTAGTTTGTGCCATCAATTGTTTTTGCTATTTGTTTGCAGATGCCAGTGCAAGGTCTCAGCCAGACATTCCGTGAAGGATTTTCTATGGGTGGCATGTCTCAGGTATCTAATATTTTTGTAATTTAAAGTTCATCTGCTTTCGCAGTTATGTAATTATTTTAATACTTCTGACATTTTGTTGTAATCAATCAGGATTTCTTGGGTGACGACTTTAAGAGCCAAGGATCACATGTTGCTTACAATGTTGCTGATTTCTCCACACAGGTAATGATAGTAGCATATAGCCCGTAATTTTCCCCTTGCTTAGTTACTGTGTTTGACCTCTTCGGGGACGCTTAAATTCTTGGCCAAATATTCAGTGTTCACCCTTTGTTCCTTACTAAATGACATAAACTAGGATACTAGGTGTCCAGTACAATTTGTTATCCTGCAGACATCCTACAATTCATATGGTCCAAGTAAGTAATTAACGTACACCGTGGGCCTGTGGTTGATCGGTGAACTTGCAGGCTTCTCAAGGCGGGTATGATTATGTTGCACAAGGTGCACAAACTGGATTTCCTGGGAGCTTTTTAAACCAAAATACTCAGCCTGGATATTCACATTTGGGTTCTGGAAATGATTTCATTTCTCAGGTTTGTTTAATATCTCCTCCGTGTTCATTGAACCTGTAACATAAAATCCTTTTTGGTGTTCTGATACTGTTTTCACCTGTAGGATTACATGGCGCACGGATCTCAAGGGCTGTTTACTCAAGTGGGTTTTACTGATCCATCAGCAGATGATTCTTCTCAGTCCCATTTTGGTGTCCCAGGCCACAATCCACTTCAGACACAGGTTAGTAGTTTCATTAATTGGGCAGTAGTTATTGGGTTTAACATTAATTACCTGGTATTGTAATAGTGACTCTGATTTCAACAATATTTCATCTCCCATTTTTTTCTTCCGTCCAGGGCTTAATGAATCCACTTTACTCCCAGCCCTTCACCCATTATAACACTACCCAGCCAGGAAATATGCAGCCTCCCCAACAGCAGCAGGGTCAGGGCCAGAGCTCACAAAACCATAAGCAGCAGCAGCTCCACTACAGCGGCTGAGCCGCTGTGGGCCTCTGATTAGTTGATGGGTTATACTCTTTTGCATCCCAGCAGATTGGTTATGCTGTCATGACATGCATGCTGTTTCGTACCTGCCTTGACATGTTGAAGAAAAGAAGACATCCCCATATTTTGAAGCTATATGCTTTTCTCCTATTTACACATGATGGTAGGTTGGATTGATTTTGGTGAAGTTTCAGAAGGCTTTAAAGTTGGTTGTTTTCGCAGACGGCTAATAATGTCACAAAGGGCTATCATGGGCAGCATTGCTTGAGAGATGAGGAAAGAATAAACCCCGCGTTCCTGCTTGAAGTTTTCTGTTATTTTGAGGAGTAAGAAATTTTGAAGGGAAGGAGCACTCTTTACATGGTTGTTTATAAAGATGACGATGACGACAACAATGAAGGCTCAGATGTGCTGTTCATTTGTGCTTGTAGAAAAAATGGGATGGCAGGTCGATCAGCCTAGCAAAATATTGTGTACATATATATTAACTGATCATTCCACCCGGCAAAATATCAACCTGGCCCCACCTTAAGATTTACTTTAGAAGTTTCTCAATAAATTTCCCATGAATTGTATTTGGGGCTATTTAGTAGTATTTTAAAAGAAAAACCTCTATTTGACGGATGTGGCATGTTACATGATATATCAGTATTCTTTTTGGTGTATTTCACGCCCCTCTTCTCCCTTTAGGCAATTTTTAAGCGTTGGTGTGATGTTGTGGACACTTTTTAATTCGAGGGAAGTGTCCTAACAGAGTTGGTCATGTACGGAAAAATTCCGGCGTTACCGAGTATAATTCATAAAGATTCTGTGTAGGTGATGCAACGCATTCATCATTTAATACATTTAATACCACTTGCTTACTCCGGCACAGACACTAATTGGAAATAATACCACTTAATGTGGCTAGAGCTAAGACACGGTTGAATTTTATTGTTGGAAAAATAATAAAATTTATGTTTATTATTATTGGAAACTGGCATTGGTTGAAGAATTCGGTGCAAAAAACATCCGTTGAGAAATGCTAATTCTATGTTTTAATATAGTAATCGTTTCAAGAAAATTTGGAGTTGACAGGCATTGTATGTTGTTGTTTCGAAATTCTTATAGCTTGTCCGGAGACACAACTTTTTTTGAATTGCATCCAACCTCAGCCTCAGACCGTCGAGGTGAAAAAGCTAGATGTAGTTAACATCCATATATGGTGATCACAAATGGTCCTAATGCTGATCTCTTTTGAATCGAAGGGATATAAAACCGTTGTAGATTAGTTTACCATTATTCTTTTCATATCGTATCATTTGTCCTCTACATAAGTTCTGCTTCGCACGTCATGGACACCCGAATTACTTTGTCATATGAGGGCACCCTACTTAACACCTAAAGGCACCTAAAGGTAATAGTGATTGCACGACTTAAAAATCAAAACAAAATCTTCCAAGTATAATCGTGGGAACCATTCAGATTTTGTGTGTGTTTATAAATGATGGGGTTTACTCGATTCAAACTAATTCAATTCAATCAAAATTCGAATTCTCATTTTAGTTTCGAATCGATACTAGAAACCCAAAATGAAAATGAACACTGTGACGGGGTTTACATTTGGAGTTATGCTGATTTTAATTAGCTTCCCGGCTTGTTATGCTCAGCTTAGAAACGGATTTTACACAGACATATGCAAAATCAATGTCGAGGAAACCGTCCAGCGTATTGTATTCGAAAGAAATCAAAAAGATTCAACCCTCGTAGCCGCACTCGTTCGTATGCAGTTCCATGATTGTTTCGTTGAGGTATTAGGCGAACTTTGTACATATATTTGGTAATTCTTATTTTGGGTACGCATATTCATGCTTCTTACCATGTTTTTGAATGTCAAGGGGTGTGATGCTTCGCTACTTCTTAAAGGGGATGACACGGAGAAAACTGCAGGGCCAAATGGAAGCGTGAGAGGTTATGAACTGATTGACGAAATAAAGACAGAATTGGAGCAAAAATGCCCTGATAAAGTCTCATGTGCTGATATCATTGTCATGGCGACCAGAGACACTGTCGCCTTTGTACGTCTAAATAGTTATAAATCGCCATCTTTGAGTTTAAAAAATTAATTAGATTAATTTGTTATTACTTATCAACCTTGATGGTAGCTATTTTTGTATATTGGCTTAATTCTGAAAATGCTGATATCACCCAGAGCCGTGGGAGAAGATATGAAGTAGAAACAGGAAGGAGAGATGGTTCAATTTCCCGTGCTTCTGACGCGATTGCTAATCTCCCAAGTCCTTCCATTTCAGTGTTCGACTCCATTGAGGTGTTCAAAGCCAAGGGTCTTAATGCAACAGATATGGTTCTTTTATTAGGTACACCAACTACAGTATTTTATTTTCCGCGTTAACAGTAATTACACAATTGATCATTTTCGGTTTTTGATTTTGAAAACATGTGTCTGTATGTATATACAGGAGGGCACACAATAGGTAAAGCAAGTTGCGGGAATTTTGAAAGCCGACTCTACAGTTCTCCACCAGATTCATCGATGGACCGGAGTTTAGCTGAAAAACTGAAAATGATATGTCCCAAAAAGACAGAGGGCTCTAACGCCGGCCAAGCTGATCTAGACCAAAATTCTGCCAGTACTAATATTGTAGATAATTCGTTTTACCAGCAAATAAGAATGAATCGAGGATTATTGTCTATCGATCAAAAGATAGCATTCGATATGTTGACTGCAGAGTTGGTCAAGACATTATCGAATGATAATGTCCAGTTCTTCACTCGATTTGGTGCAGCTATGGTCAAGTTAGGTGCGGTTGGCGTTAAAGTTGGTAATGAAGGAGAAATTCGTAAAGACTGTAAATTTGTAAATAATCCTGCGGCTGCCAGCTCAAGCACAACCCCAACCACAACACAACCATCAATTCCCGGCATGCTCCCTTAAGGATCAAAACAATTACCACTACAGCCCTAATTCCGAAAAAAAAAACTAGCATACATGCATGCGTGATTTTATTATTTGATTTGTGTTCCTTAAGTTGTTCTAAAGAATTTGGGATCGTCTTTTGCGTCTCGCCCAATATAATTGCCGCCAGGCATGCCAAATAATCTCTGTTTCATTTTATAGTTTTCATTCACTGATCAGGATGAACATTGGTTGAAATTTTATATCTTCTGTTTTTTCCAATTTTATTGATTCTTTAAGAACTACATGAAATTTAATTGAATTAGGAACATTGAATTTTATCTGTAATTTGACTTTTACTTCATTTGCCTTGACTAGTAATAAAAGAATCATGATAGTACTGCAACGTGCTAAAAGCCTAAGACCATTTTAGGGAGCTCTTAAAAATCGCAGATAGGTAGGTCATTTGGTAGAAGGAGATTGCGATAATCAAACTTCGGCATCTCTTTTTTCTTGTTTCATTTTAGGTTTTCACCTATTCTTGTAGTGAATTCGTGTTAGTTCAATAAAACAAATCTTCACACTCGTTAAGGAGCGTACAAATTCGGACTCGTCCTTGAATGCTGAAACCAATGTAACCTGCAATAAATAGTTTTTGACTGAAGAGGTTAAATCCGGCTAATACGGATTTGACTGTCTGAAAATTCCATCCTCACTTGTATAAAGTTATAAATGTCATTTCATGCCAAAGCCATGTTGCAGACGTGATAAAAACAGAGATCAAAAGCATTACTCATAAGGAATCCTTGACAATTTATCATAAAATCTCTAAAGTGGACTCGGATCAAAAGCATTACTAACAAGGAATCACTGTCTTTTATAATAAAATCTCAACAGCAGATTCTCGGTTATGGAAATTTTAGCGCATAACTTAAACAAAGGAATGTATCTGATACATTTCTTTTTACTCAACCACGGCCAACAAGTCACTCGCTCGACAAAAGCAGTGCCTTGCATCCGATCCTAGATCCACCTGCATATAAAAAATGCAAGTTAAATCACTATATGAAAAGATACTGCACAACCCCATAAAGTCATAAAAGAATGCTCCAGTTTATAACAGAATAAAAAAAAGCATCTCCGTATGAATCAAGGATGCACTCTAGTCAGCTTCATGGCAAGGTAACTTAATTTGTTACGTTATCTGTTTTCGTTCACTATTTTTAACTCTTTTTTCCGACTAATGCATACATAGAAGTTTCAGATTTCTGGAGAGTGTACAAGGAGATTCATAATCCTGTGCTCTACATACAGATTTTTGGTGGTCAAAGTCTGTAGAGGTTTATACACACATTACTCATGAGCTTTATTTGAATTCGTATAAGGAAACAACCCTATAAGGGAGCACCACTAACTGAGAGACGGTGGGACAGTTATCCATGATGTGCACACAAATACAGCCATAAGGTGAGGCTTTCAACTAGAATAACGCAAAAGGAAACAACCCTAAGTGGCATAAATGTATAATTTCCTCCGACTGGTGACAATTTACTGTGGCACCACTTACCTCATATGCATTAATGTCTGAGAAAAGAACCTGCCAAAAGATAATATTGAGTTTATTAGCAAGAAGGAAGAGCGGACACAATAGGTAGAAATAGAAAAGGAAACTAAACCAGAGAGCAACAGCCAATCTGGTATCAAATAGAAACACAGTGAATAACTTGTTGATTTGGAATCACTACAAATGTCTAAAATACTACTGCTCACCTTCTTTCCAGCATCTACTTCCTGTACTTCGGCACCAACAGACAAAATCTGCAAAAGAATTACAGACGATGGATTAGTTACCTCAATGCATAGGATCTCCTTTTTATGCTTCCCTGGCATGTTGTTCGTGCAAGTATTCACATATCTGAGTAGTTAAAGCTGGCTTACCTCCCCCATTAAGTATCGCTCGAATTTCACAGCTGATTTTGGCAACAACACTCCACCAGCAGATTTCTGAACCCATAACAATATTTCCTTTGTTAGCAGGAGAATAAAGGAAAATCTGGATGCCTAACAAACAACCCACCTACTGTGGGTTTTCTTACCAGAATCAAGTTTTAAAGGGGGAGGGGGGGAGATTCAGTTTGGGTTTCAAATAAGTTAAAAGCAATAATGCATGCAGTTAGAGCCGCCTAAAATTTTGCCCCACTCCATTTACAAAAACGAAGGACCAAAGTAGAACCTCTTGCGTAAAGTTCAGGTCAGACTCCACACCTCATCATTAAGGTGCAATATCCAGATAACAAGATGCCTGACTGAAAAACACTTACTGGCAGTAAGTGAGTTGTGTTTGACTAGTACAATATCAGTAAATCTACCTTGAAATAACTAATTATCCAACACAAATCAGAAATTCTAGTGCCATCAGACTAATCAAAAATCAGAAACACTAGAGTGTTGCAATCGCAAATCATTGATTCTAAGTAAATTTTCTTCTTTTAATTTTACATCACCAGCACCCCACGCCTTAAACCCTTGACCTAAGGTCCGAAAGCTGATGCTATACCAACTAGGCCTAGGAAGCAGTGGTCACTGGTTATTGGCTGAATGGACCTTATCTTTAGTCTCTCATTGCTTAAACTCATATCCTTTCATGCATTCTTTTCAGTCTTGAAGAACAACCCAATTCTCATATTCATATATGAAACTGGTAAGCTCTTTATCTATCATTAATATCACCTCCCTTAATTCTCTAATGAAGACAAAATGGATGTTCAGCTGCTCCAAACTAACTGAGATTACAAAAACCCTTAACATCAGAACTAAAACGGAAGACTCTAGCAAAACAAAAATTCGAAAATGGATATTGCATACATTAAACCCAACTTTTACTTACCAATTGGCGAGTTTCGTGCACAAACCCTAATAATATGGAAGATTTCCTTAGAAAACAAAATAAAAATTAAATATACCTTGGCCAATTCTTCAAGACGAATTAGAACCCTATCATTTTGTGGAACAACCTACAAAGAGGGAAATTCTCATCAAATTACAAGAAAATATCAGGAGCCCAAATATGAAAATTGACTAAAAAGAAAAAATACCTTTGATGCTTCCCATTTCTTTGATACTGCATTGATTCTCAAAGTGTTACTTCTCAAACCTGTTCAATATATAGATACAATTAATTGACGGAGAAATAAATGGAAGTGGAAATAGGAAAAACAATTTGTAGAGGTGTTAACAGACCTGAAAGTCTCTGATTAGAGAAAGAAGGTAGGTTTAGTTTGTGAGAAGTGAAGGGTTTAGCGACTGAGATGAAAGAGGTAGCCATGGATGGATAAGAGGGGAAGATAACTGAGCTCAACAAAATGGTTGTATTAATATGTTGAATGTTGAAACATAAAAACCCTCACTGGGTTTTGTTAGATGAATATCGAACAATGACCGTTGATTATATCTTAAGATCTTCGAGTAAAGAAAAATAATGATTAAATCCGATTATAAATACCGGAGATAACCAGAAAACTCTGGTTCTGGTTCGATTTTTGTCGTATAGAATATTAAAAGAACCCTGTTACCGAAGATTTAGTTTCCAGAGCTCCTACGAATTTGAATGTCTATGTTCGGTTTAAGGAGTTGAATTCTTGATAATCCAATTCCGGGGAATGTGGCCAATTCTTTGAACCAAACAACATAAATCAACTCTATATAATTAAGATTTTGATTCTTATAATGGATTCCCTAAAAATAACAGATATCCATTGTATTGGTCTAATAGTGCAATTGAATTGGATTCTATGGTAAAAACAAAATTAATTGAATTATCTCAACCAAACGCTTATAATTAAATTATATTTATTATGCTAGCTAATATTGAGTTGTCATCTATGAGAGATTTTGGTATATTAGTTGGACAACATCGGTAATATTTACAAAACTGTAAGTAAGTATTTATTGTATATCTTTTGTATTTTCGGATTTGGTAATTCTTTGATGTCTTAATTACCTTGGTCATTATAAATAATGAGGTTTGTCTTTCTTGCAAACTTGTCCTGTAACACACAGAACTTCACGTTTAGTGTAAGGACGTTCACAAGCAATATTCTCGTAATACTCACTGGAGAGGAGAGTATCCCAATTAGGTGAAATCTCTTACGCGCGCTTTATTTAAAGACTTTTCGATTATTGATTTGATTGACTAACGGTATAGTTGAACCTTAATAGATCTACTTTGTTTATTTTGTGATCCTTCTATTATAATATAAGGTCAGTTGAGCAAGTTCAAGGATCAGTGATTTCAGATCTAATTTCTAGATTTGAAGATATGGTTTGTGATCATCCGTTGTTAACAGACTCCGTTTTGTGTGTGATCAATCATAAGTGGAATCAAGTTGTTTGTGTAGGTACTTTGAAGACTAGAAGATTTTTTATTGGTATTTTGATCTTTATAATAACTTCATGCACACTTGATTGACTGGGATCCGACAAGATCGTTTATCTTGATAGACCTTTTATAGCTTGTTGTATAAATCGACAATGTATCTTTTGGTATTTCTCTTGGAAATCTAATTTGATAGTTGGTGAACTAAGATTTGATTATTTCGGTTATCCTGATATTAGTTGATCTAACCGATACAAAAAATTTAATTTATTAAACGGAAGAACCTTTGTAACTCAACATATATCTCTGATTTATTTCTTGAGATTGATTAGAACGGTTACTGAAACAGATTAGTCCTTTACTGTTTCGGAATACGATCTAGAGGTGTTGAGTTATAGAAGTTTTCACAGCAGGTGAAGCGACTTAAGATAGTGGATTTTATCTTAGGATTCACGTGTGCGGACCATATTGGTAGTAGGCGCAGGATTACTGAAGGAACTGAGTAACTTGGAGTTAGTTTACTGGGTCTCAACTATACGAAGTTGGTTGTAATATTTGTATAGCGGCTTAATTCTAAGAGTATTCAAAACTGGATTAGGTCCCTGGGTTTTTCTGCATTTGTTGTTCCTTCGTTAATAAAATCTTGTATGTCGTACGATTTACTTTACTTCCACATTATATTGTTTTGTCTTTATAATTAAAGTAAATACACTAATGCGTTAATCAAACACTTGGTTTGATCCCATAGTTATGTTCAGTATCGAACTTTTACTATACACCAAGTGTACATCTTGTAGTTGTCATCTTTTTGACAGTTCCTATCTGTATCAGATCACACAAGGTGTATCTTGAATAGGTTGATATCAAAAAGATTGTGATGTATAAGGTACCCTCGTCATTTCACCAACATGGACATCTATATTAATACGCACTATCCAAAGCTCTATTAAGAATCCAGTAAACATTAAATTCAATCCCTTTAAAAGCATTCAGTTTTTGACCTTTCCCAATAAACCGAAAATAAAAGTAAAAAAGGCAGCCCATACCCTTGATCTTACCATCCTAGTTACAAAGTTTCTCAAGAAATTAAAAAAGGAGTAACAGGTTCACATTTCATCCTTATACCCATCTATCTATTCATTAAGTTTTTTTTCCACACATGCCACACCCTATGACATTGTAAGAATAAATGATGGATCGTCTTCAAGTTTATGTCACACGTCGTACACCCATGGTGAAATCATATGCTCTTAAGGTACAAGGGTTAAGCTTATTATGGAAACATTAAGACTTTAATTATATGAGGACACCTATACAAGAATATCTAATTGTTGATGGTGGATTTTTGACAAAGGCTAAAATCGTAAAATCATAATTTTGCATATTTCTGACCCGGCTTCAGACACATATGTGAAATTCATATTTTAGGATTCAGACTGAGCGTACCAACCTCATGTCATGATCTCTACCTGAGCGTACAAACCTCTCATAGCATGCATGAATATGCGATCATTAAAGCCTCTCAGCTGAGCTTTCAATATTTCGCATATTTCATCAATACTGAGCAATTTCAGTATTCAATTCTGTATAGAATCGATAATGATTGGACGGCTCCTAGACATATTGTATGCTAGTATAGAGCGATAACGTCTTCATGATGTCTCAGTGTTCCCTGACTATACATAATAAATATTCAGAACGAGTATGATGCTTCTACCATCCCATAACATAATGCTCCTAGAAAGATTGCCTGCTAGTATAGAGCCATTCACTGATTAATTCTAGCGCAATATTCATCAATTAAGTTCCTAGAAAATAATAATAAAATCTCATTACTCCGTTCCAGGGCTTTTCCCAGCTGAATTCCATGGATTAGTAATAGATATTCACTTTTCGGGCATCTGGGCCACCACCGAGTAAGCCCCGAGAAAATGGTGCGAGTGTACTTAACAATAATGCATGAATGAGCACCCAAATGCATTAACGAGCATTCAAAAATATGGACGAACGAGGAAACCTATGCAAAACAGGAAAGGGAAAAAATAAACAAAAGGCGCGCACGGGACCACCGTTCGTCCGGTCCCACGCCTCTCCCTTTTATTTTTCACCTTATTTTATTATTTTCCTCATCTCTTGAAAACTCCCTTGTTTGAGAAAACTTCCTCGTTTGAGCAAAACTCCCAATTTCTCCATATTCTTCACATAAGGATGAAAAATAATAATATAAAATAGGGAAGAGCGTCACGGGACCGGGCCCACCGGCCGGACGGCATGCCTTGGTCGTGGTCGGTCCCGCGCCTCCGTAATTCCTTATTTTATTATTATTTCTTCTCTCATCTCATGAAATTCTATCGTTTGAGCACAAACCTAATTTTTTCATATTTCTCCAATATTGCTCAAACTTCCAAAAAGTCAAATGGTTACATGACAGCCCGGGCTTCTCACGGTAAATATTAAAATATCATTATTTTAATATTTTTAAAATATTGGTCGCTCGAGCAAAGTCCTACTTTCTCATTCAAGCAAAATTGAGAGTTTCAGTCAAGAACAAACTCTTCTGAAAATCCAAAAGATTGCTCGAACGCACACCAGAAAGTATCAAAATTCTCATAATTGAGCCAGGAGCAACATGGTGACACGGGCATGCCACCTTGGTCGTCCAGGGTCGCCCTTTGTCTTGCAAAATCCGGTCCCACACATTTGATGATTTTGACCTAATTAATCTTCTACAGTTCATATTGGGTTCAAATTCTTTCCAAACAACTTGGAATTTGATCGATAGACCATCAGCTGGTCCCACGACCACCAAGGGCCAGCTTCATACGACCGCGCGATTGGGGGATAATAAAACTAATTGGGGGATAGAGGAAAAGGACAAAAACCGGATCCAAATATCAAATCAGGGTCACCCCTTATCTAAGTATTTTACATAATTCCTAATCCACCCCTCACTAATCAGGTTTAGTGTTTAATTATAATTAGGAAAAATCTTAAGTATTTGTTAAAAGATTAGTGTGTGTTTTTATTTGTATTTGGGTGAGTGAGGTGAGAGTAGAAGGAGGGAAAAAATATTTGAGAGGGAAATTTTTTGGTGAAAATGGAAGATGATTGTAAAGAGAGAATTTCCGCTGCTGAATCTTTAGATCAACTATAACAAGGAGCATATCTTGAATCTTCAGCCAATGACAACAACTCACAATTGCAACTCTTTGTTGAGCCAACACCCTTGAATGATGATTTTTACGAGCATGGAGAGTTTTTTGAAGAACCTACACAAGAGAGTAAACTTGCACAACATACAAGCATCCCCAACACATAGGTAAAGCTGCTAAGAGGTTGAAAAATTGATTTTTTTCTTTGAATCCACCATTTTTGCAGATGAAAAAGCTCTGTGCCGGCATGGATGTTGTATGAATACAATGCCGGAAGCTGCTCTATCGGCATGGTATTTATACCACGACCATGCCGGAAACTCGATATCCCCCAATTTGAAACCAAAACCGGCATAGTATTCAACCAAAAAACTATGCCGGTACAAAAGTTACTTTTTACCTACCACGGAATATTCTCCAGAATATGCTACCGGCATGGTTAAATTCAAAGGTTACCATGCCGGTACTGCATGAAAAACATACAGGAAGCAGTGCCTTCCAAAGCTAAAAACCGGCATACTAGATTAATTAACTACCACACCGGAACTGTGTACCGGCGTGGAACCGTAGATAATGGCAATGCCGGTACATCCACCGGCATTGTTCGTGTTTAACGTTACTATGCCGGTACCTACAAAAATAATAATACAGGAAGCAGTGTTTTCCAAAGCTAAATCCCGGCATGGTATATTAATTATGGGCCACGCCGGAAATCTGAACCGTCGTGGAACCATAGATAACGAGCATGCCGACACTTCTGTTTCCGGCGTTGATTTCAAATGAAATATGTATGTCGGAAAGAGTTTCAAATTTGGACTTCAGTTTTGTTTCAGTTCGACCATGCCGGAACTGTGGTCCGGCATAGTATTTTAATTTATTTTGGAACTAATTTATTTTATTTTCATTCGATCCTTAGGTTGTCACATATATTGATCCAACAAATGCAAAACCGCTTGGTCGGGATACGTCGGAATACTATAAAATGCCTCCGGTATGTTACCAAATCTCCTAGTATCTTGAACTTTACTAATGGATTGCTTGTAATGAACCTTATAATCTCCCATTGTTTGCAATGTAGGGAATAAAATCTCCAGAGGAAGCAATTGTTTGGGCTAAAAAGACGGCTCTTAAGAACATGTGTGTGTTGGTGAGGAATACCCAACGTTCAAATAATCGTTTTGAGATGGTTTGCGAGAGAAGTGGGGTATACAAGGAGAAGAATAGCCACAAGAGAAAGGGTTATGTATATCCAAAGAAGACTAATAGGGTATACAAGACTCGTACGAGGAAGGATAGTTGCCCCTTTAAGCTTGTATTCCATCTAAGAGACAAGGACAATGAATGGGATTGTACGGTGTGTTTCGGCCGCCATGACCACCGGGATCCGAAAGATTTTGTTTGTCACTCCCTAGTTGCAAAGCTAAAACCTCATGAAATGGAGGATATAAAGAGATTGACCAAAGTACTTATCAAACCGAGACAAATTCTCAGAGGCTTCAAGGAAAAGGATCGGACGAATGTGTCTTCTCTAAGTACAATTTATAGCGCACAAACAAGTATTAGGAGGGTTGAATGGGAAGGGAGGACCGTTATGCAATAATTTTAGAAGATAGTTTGGGATCACAACTACATGCGTATCATTAAAAGAGGTCCAGACAACAAGCCCCTTCAAATATTCATTTCGCATCCTTTGATTTCACAATTGGCTCATACATGTTGTGGTGTTCTTTTGATGGATTGCACCTACAAGACAAACAAATACAATATGCCGTTGTTTAACATCGTGGGGCAAACATCAGACAAGGTATCATTTACATTGGCTTGGTGTTTAATGGAAAACGAGAGGGACTATAATTATCATTAGGCATTACGAAAATTGAAATTATTCTTCCCGGAAAATCAACTTCCGAGGGTTTTCATAACCGATCAAGATGACGCATTAATGAATGCAATATCCGACGTCTTCCCGGATGCACAAATTTCCTATGTACATATCATATACGCCAAAATATCATAAAAACTTGCCATGCCTTGTTTGAACCCACTAAGGCTGATATTAAAAAGAGAATGATTGTTCAACTAGAAGAAGATGTTTGCAAGAACAAACTATCACCCTAAGAAGAAGAAGATGAGAGAGGCAAGATCAAAGAGCGAGTGGACAAAGAACATGAGGAAAATCATAAAAAGTGGTTGGAATTTCTAAGAGATTGGGAGAAAGTTTATTGGTATCTTACCGAGGATATGTATGAAAAGAGATTGGACAAGTTTATTGCCGATTGGAACGAAGTTTATCCGACTGCCGTCTGGTATTGTCGGACTCAATGGTTGGATAAGTTCAAGGAAAAATTTGTGCGTGCATGGACAAACCGGTATAGACACTACGGGAATGAAGCAACTAGTATAGCGGAGTCCGCTCATGGGAGATTTAAAGATCTCATCCAGTCCGGCCAAGGAAACGTGGTTACGGTCACCGAAGCAATGGAGTAATACTTTAAGAGTGATATCGATAGGATCAAGAAAACTTTTGAGAAAAGCTCAATGGAAAGGATGACTTCATATTTACAATATGGTAAGTTGCTCCAAGGAATAGAGTTCAACGTATCTCATTGGGCAATAAAACATATGATGAGAGAAATCCAAAAGGAGATAAACTATGGCAAACCGGGTGATGTGTGTATTTGTCCCGACATGTCTTCATTGGGGCTTCCGTGTCGTCATATGCTTATGAAGTATGAAGAAGTGATACCTATTGAGGTTATTGATCCGTTTTGGAAGAAACTATCTTTCACCCCTCCCCCTACGGAAGCTCTCGGACAATCACCATGGGATACTAAAGAAGCAAAGGAATTCTTCGAAGCTTACTCACGTGGAAAATCGGTTAGCCGGCAAGTCTTGTTGAGCTAACTAAGGATAATTACTCGGCCATGGATCACACAAAGTGAAGATCCAACAAAGGGAGATCCTCCCGGTAGACCACAAACTAAAACGGCAAGGAGAAAACAAAGGAAAAAATTGAAAAAAAAAAAGTCAACGTGAATGTGAACTCCAGGAAAGTAAGAAATGAGAACCAACCGGATGTGAGATTTCCGAAGCAAGGTTCGCAGAAGCGCCGGTTGCAAACAAAAGGGGTAGTCCGATAAAGGAACCGCTATCAAGTCAACAACAAACGACGGATTCCGAAGCCACACCCATAGTCGATGTAGCGGAGGTTCCAAAAAAAAGGGATAGGCCGCCAAAGGTACCAACATTGAGCTACCAAGAACAACAAGGTGAGCATTCCGAAGCCACACCCATAGTCGATGTAGCGGAGGTTCCAAAGAAAAGGGGTAGGCCGCCAAAGGTACCAACATTGAGCTACCAAGAACAACAAGGTGAGCATTCCGAAGCCACACCCATAGTCGATGTAGCGGAGGTTCCAAAGAAAATGGGTAGGCCGCCAAAGGTACCAACATTAAGCTACCAAGAACAACAAGGTGACGAGGCGGCGGTGCCAAACAAAAAGCGAAGGGGTAGTCCAAGGAAGTACGGACTCCCATCACATACTGAAGACATTGGAAGTGTAGAGATTGCATAGGATGGATTGGATATAATTAAGCTACAAAAGGGTAATATAAAGATGTATAAGGATCCCAATACAGGTAGGACCATTAGAAGTTATCATACCAAGATACAGTCTTACATAGACCAACTTCCTCAGGTTATTCGCGAGTATAATATATATACGGATGATGTCGATGGAGATGGAAATTGTGGCTATCATGCCGTGACCGAACAATTAGGAATCTTTGAGACGGCGGTTAGTAAAGGGATGACACCATGCCGATATGCTAGAAAGAGGATGGACGAACAACTTATGAAAAAGAAGAGCTTTTATGAGCAATTGGTTGGTCATGAAGAAGGGTTTAATAATATGTATGCTCAAGTGTTAGGTCCCGAGCAGGAGATGAAGTTCCTTCCTTCTCAATATTGGATGAGAATTCCGCTTTTTGGGCATCTAGTGGCGGATACATTTAATTATGTTGTTCATTATTTTACCCCTACCGTAGAAGTAACATTTACACCAAAGTGTAAAAAATGCGAAGGATCCCTTAAGAAGAGAAAAGTTGTTTTGGCGTTCGTGAAAGGTAATCATTTCATTATTCCAAAACTCAAGGAAAATTTTCCATTGCCACCTATTTGTGGGATGATTAAAAACAAGGATATAGATCCCAATCTCTTGAAGGAATGGATGGCATTGTATGAGGAGAATCACCAATTTTGGGATGCGTTGGCCTTATCAAAAAAACTTCTCCAGGAGGAGAAGATGCAAGTTCATACGTGTGGAAGCGATGATGAGTAATTTGGATATATTTGGTTCACTAATACGCAACATTTTGTTTTTTTGGAAGTGTGAATTATAAACATTAAATCATATTTTGGTGCCAATGCCGGCATGGTTATGTTTCATCATTACAATGCCGGAACATTTGTGCCGGCGTAGAACTTAACTTTTGAAACGGTGCCGGGAATTCAAAAAAACATCCAGAGAAATCAGTAAATGTGCCTGTATTGAAAATAAACTAAAAACAGTGCCGGTACGCTGACAAAAATATTTTGCACCTGGAAATTACAGACTACCGGCATGGTATCAAAAAAAACATTCAATGCCGAAATTCTAATTTTTTTGAATTTTTGGAAAATTCAGGGTGCCGGCATTGATTTTACTCTTTTCGGCCATACCGGTAGTTGAGAAAAACTTAGAAATTTATGTGATCTTGGCACATTGAAACTCTGTAAAAGAGGTAATTTGACACTGGTTTATCAACATAATAAATCAAATAACAACACTAGATTGTATAAAAAAACAAACTCCAAAGTTAAGAGGTTCCAAACCGAAAACAAATCAAACATAAACCAAATCAAGCAAAGAGTTTAGCAAGACACACAAACAAACACATTGTTCAAGACACACAAACAAACATAAACCAACACTAGATTGTTCAAGACCAAACTAATACTCTAGAAGAAACATACGATCACTCGGTCATTGGCTTCTTGTGTACCCTCTTCCTCCTTTCGCCCCACAAGTCTTTTGCCTATGGATCTTCAATTTTGTCTATCTTTTGCTCGACTTTCTCCATTTCTTCCTGGTCAACACCTCTCCTTTCTTGTTCTTTTTCTTAAAGAACTTTGACAAATTTCCAATCCGCTTACGCTGTTGTCATATTTTTAAACATGTACTTAGTATGTACACTTATATAAGTTCATGTATATATATTAAAAGAGTAAGAGGTGAACTAGAAGTACGTACCAACAACGTTATGATCTTTTGTAGTCCGGGTATAGTAGTTTCAGCCGGAGTTGTGGAGGGAGGTTCTTCTTGTGGAGGAACTTCTATAATAGCCGGGCGTACAATATAAGGATGCGAGTACTTCCGATGACCTCTGAGAAAGGTTGGTTCGGTCTCATTACCGTTTTCCGCCAATTCCCAACCAACCCTATCCAACACAAGTCCTCGTTCTTCCCTTTCACTCCAATGTGCAAGAATGAGATTTGGGTCGTAAACTACCAGAGTATGGTTCTCATCTGCTTTGCATTGAGGAAAGTCATGAGAGAATTTCTGATAAGATGTATCTCTAAGATCTTTCTGCTTGTACCCAAGTTGGCGCATTACACGGAGAGGGTTGTGCATAACAAATCCTTTTGGATGAAATATCGGTCCGTTGTAAAAAGAAACATTGTCACGCCTTTCAAAGTTAACTCCTCTGGCATTCCTATATGGGTCAAACACAATGATGTGAGTTTTAATTGTAGTGAAAGTGGTGGTAATAGGATTCGATTCTCGAACTTGTGAAGGATAACTTTAGACTTAAATTCAAAACTAAACAGAAAAATCACTGAAAATTATAGCAAACACTGACAAAGTTGATATCAATAATAAAAGAACACTGAGGCTGAGATTCCACTAATTTCCAAGTTCAAAGTGATTTAATCTAGTATTTATATTCATGCAATTCTCTCGTTCAATTTGATTCTAAACTAATGCAACATGTAGATTTTCAAAATAACAAGTGTAAATCCGAAGCATAAAACATCAAACACCTAGGTCCAAGAATGCTCTATCAAAAGAAATAACAATTGCTCAATAAAAATCACTCAAACAATTTTCAATCAAGGCAAATAATCATTAAATAATTGCAATAAAATAAATAAAATAGAATATACCACTTTTTGTTGGAAAAATAGCTTCCTCTATCGCCTCAGCAATGGGGTTTAGCTCCTCATATTAATCATAATCTCAAAATACATGTTTATGGCTCAAAAGTTGATTAAAAGGGAGAAAAGTGTTAAAACAGCGGATTCTGCAGTTGCTGAAGGTCTAAAACAGAAGTCGGAATTGTTGCTGAAAAGCTTCGGTGACTGCAGGAATATGCGACCGTAAATCGTTGTCACTGAAAATAAGTCTGTCTCTGCAACTGACTCTGAGGGTCTTATGTTCTTCGTGTTCTTCTTCTTCGCAGCAGCAGAAAAGTTTCTGAACTCGACTCCAGTTGATTTTTTTTCGCTTTTCTAAGGCTCTAAACTTCTCCAAAGTGTTCGTAACCCTTCCTTAGCCTCTCTAGAGCTTATATATACCTCACAGCTCGGTTTAAACTCGATCAAAATCTCTTTTTTTCTTCCCAAAAATAATTTTTTTTTCTCGGCCAATTTTTGTTATTTCTAACCTGTTTAATCACTTCACCTCCTTCCTGAATTATCCAAACTATCCTCTTATTCTTCTACAGACAAATCCTTGCAAAATATAGCATGTAACTTCTAAATATAATTCGAAACTTTTGTCTGTTTCCATTTTTATTTTTATTTTTCCTGTTTTATCAAAACCCGATCATTCAGCCCATTCTAATCGATATAAACAGATGTACCAACCTTGTTTACTCCATTCAAGTCCATCCCAACTTATTTTGGCAATTGAATCACGATAAAACACTTCCATAAATCAATCCAAAACTTGCCAGGAAGTTACGCAGGTGACTTTTTTTCCCCGCCAAAACGAATTTTCAAACGAAGGGGATGACCTCCCCTTATCCAAACCCGGTCTGTGCTTAGCAGCTGCCTGGAAATGGGTTACCCCTTATCCAAGGTGAGAGTCCGAATAGCAAATGTCCTCCCAGGAGCCTTTAGCAACTTTTCGAGCCAATTTTCCCGCAAAAGCCTATTCCTCCAAAATACACCTACAAGGGATAAAATACCAAAATTAGTACAAAAATGGGTACTAACACTATACATAAAAGAGATGAAAATAGACACATAAATGCGTCTATCACACAACATCTTGGACAGCCATGGAGTCCAAAGCCAATCTCATTGTGAATAACCGTTTCCTGTTATTGGGCTTCGGGACATTATTGAAGAAGTATTTCTGAGCTAGAGGCTCATGCTGTTGATATTCACGTACTTTCTTCAATCCTTTATACTCTATGAACAATTTTGGGAAGTGTTCATAAGCCTACACCTATGCCAATAAAATATCGTTAAAATGAAATGTATACGTACAAAAATAATTGGAAACTAACAAAATTAATGACAATGATGACAAAATAACTAGTTCACTATACCTGAATTATAGTTAAATTCCCATTAAATTGATGGGCATTCGCCTTAGAAGCTCTACGCATTTCTGCCAAAAAATGTGCCAAGAAAGCAGTGCCCCATGAATACTCATGGACCCTATCCAAGGGATCCAAGTACTGTAGATTTTTCATATGCACCCTGTTACCATTAGCATCAGGGAATATAACGGAGCCCAAGGTGAATAACAGATAAGCAGCGGCAGTTTGCTGAACTTGTTCGGGATTCAATTCCTTGTCCTTCGTATTCTCAAACAATCGAACGAGATTGACGAATGTGATAGTCTTCATCCGGGAACGGTCTGTCTTGTACATATTTGCCATAGTCGTTTCCTTGTCCCACCCAAACAACTTTTTAGTCAGCTCATAGATCTTTTCCCATTCTAGGTCCTTACAGTGATCTCCTTCCTTAATGGCTTTCCCAAGAACCTCTAGACCTAGTATTCTTTGGACATCTTCAGGGATAATGGTCATCTCGCCAAAAGGAAAATGCATGGTATCAGTTTCACCAAAAAACCTCTCCAAAAAGCAATTCGTCGTGACGGGATCAGTGGCCACATAATTTTCTACCGCGGAATAAAACTCAAATGCTCTGACTATTGCTTGAACTTGGGGACACTCTAACTCCAAAGGCCATATATCACTTGATTGATGGCGGCTAACACGGAAGGCTTTCTTATGGTCCTATAAAAAACACCAAACTAAATTAAATTCACTTGATCACAGATAAATAATATAATAACAAGATGCAAACGTCTTACATAAGTTTGATAGATCTAACGAGCCCAAGAGTGTTTGTAGGAAAATAAGAGTTGCGGGTTTATCGGTTCACCCCACTGTTTGTCATCATCGCGGTCTTGAATCATGTCATATCTTGGAGGAAGGTGGGATGGGGGTGCATTTTCATTATTCTTAGGGGCTTCATCTCAGACATCAGGTTGTCCTAAGCCAACTGCTTTTGAGGATGAGCCACCTGCTCGGTCCGGTTTAGGAAATTTTTGCCACTCATCATCATCATCATCATCACTGCTTGTGTCCCCCGTACGCTCCCGAATGATGACCTTAGCACGATCCGGATCAGAACGACTACGTCGACCCCGAGAAGACTTAGTTTTACTTCTTCAACATCTTTGCCCTTTCCTTTCTTCATTTGTGCGCTCTAGACCTACGTCCCAATATGTAAACTGAGTTATAAATAGGTAGCCGACATGGTTATTAAACATACAATCAGTGTCGGCAGTCTTGCCGGCGTACTAAATGATTAAAATTCAATGCCGGTTTTCTTGAATTTTATACAGAGAATTAACAAGTTAAGGGAATGAAAACCGGCATGGTTAGTAAACATATCGAAAATGCCGGCATGGATGATCCGGCATGGTAAAATAGAGATATCCTATGCCGGAAGTGGGGGAAATGTGTACAGAGTTTTTAACAAAAGAAGCAAATAGAGACATATAATCCGGCATGGAATTGATTAAATATACAAAACCGGCACAGAAAACCGGCATAGTATGCAATTAAATTTAGATGCCGGCAGTTTCATGCAATAAGAGAGAGATACAAGACATATAATCTGGAATGGTTTTCAAATTGAATTCTACCGTGAAACAAACATGTAACTCAATTTCAATTGACTAAATTGCAATTTCAAAATTTTCTTTTAGTGTTGTAGAAAGACTAATCAAGCAAGTTTCAATTTGTGTTTTCTAGTATGGGATAAACCCTAAAAATACTTCAATTCAACATAGACATCACTTACCGCATCAAATTTGTTATTTCCGCCTCACCGACAGACTCTTCAGGCACTTGTTGCGCTTTTGATTTAGATTCACCACCATCATCAACAGATTCTTCAGGATTGGGTTTGGGTTTGGGTTTGCGACGACCCATTGTCTTTGGTACAGAAGATGAAACAAAAAGGGAGATTGAATACAAAGGGAGAATGAATACAAAGAGAGATTGAATACTTTCCTTTCTATAACCATCACTTAAATAGAATTAAGCAGTTTGTAACCAACGCATAAAGGGTATTAAGGAATTTGTAACTGTCACATAAGTGGGATAAGGGAGTTTGAAACCGTCACATAAGTGGAATTAAGGAGTTTGTAACTGCTACATAACTTGAGATTGTAACCGTCATAATGCCGGCATAGAAAGATGGTACAATTCACTGCCGGCACTCAGACAAAAATTATAAACTGAGTCCAGGATACCGGCATTGTATGTTGATCACCATCAACGCCGGCACCGGTGACGGAATTGTTCTTCGTTATTAATTGATGCCGGCATTCTGACGATCAGTTTAAATTGAGTCCAAAGGTTTAAGCAAGCAAACTGACCCAAACTGGACTTCATATTAATCTTAAGGAAATAAACTTAAAAACATTAACCACTTAAACAACGTTACACATAAAATGAAAGATCTCAAGCTAATTGCAACTAACATCATTTCTTGGAACGAGATTCAATAAACAAAGCAGCTTCGAAATGCCTAAAAGGATCTTTTCTCCACTTGGTATATGCGTCCTGAGCTTGATACCTATTCCCTCTGTATCTTGCGAGAAACTCGTTGTATCTGCGACATAATTTTATGAGGGCAGTTGTTCGATTCGCTACAAACTCATTTCCGTAATCCATTTTGCGTTTCTTGCACTTACCGTCATCAAACTTCGGCATATAAGGACCACTGCTAACAAGACCCAAAAAAAGATCCAAAGGGCGGTGATCTTCCTGTAAATCCGATACTATGTAGAAATTTTTAATCTATTCGGTTTCTTCCTCAATATCTGCTTCTATCTTCGCTTGTTTTACACGTTCGTATATTTCCTTGGTTTCTTTGCGATATTTTGCTTCTTTTGCTGCCTCTTGTTTTTCTCTTTTCCTTTTGAGTATCTCTTCTTCCATTGCGGAAATTGACTTGGTGGTTTCTTCCTTCCTTCTAAGTTTTTCTTGTATAATTGATTTCCTATCGGAGTGGATAGTTTGTTCTTCTTAAGTTTTTCTTTTCCATGGCAATGATGAAATCGGTAGTTGTTGATGGATTCGAAATTGGAGATATGTGTTCGAGTTTAATTTTTTTTATAGAGGTATCAAGTGCAATGGGTGTATCCATTCCTTTAAATAGATGAGTACACAACGGCTCTTTTTCCACTTTATTATACTGGCATTGTCAGTAACCTAAACTCTATGCCGGAAGTTCCCTTTACTGGTTTATGGTTTGAAAAAATAGACGTTGGCCATTGAATGTTAAATCCCGACACTAAACTATGGTCAAATTGATTGTCGGCAATAGATGCCGGCATGGAGGCGTATAAAAAATCAATGCCGGAATGAGGTAACGTATTTGAATTTTGTTAACATAGTATGCCGGAACTGTAATTTATTTCAAATGTAATCCTTGTCGCAGGAAGCACGGATGCACTTAGCACGTGCATCAAGCCTTTGAACCACTTGATGACCCAAGTGGACGAGTTATAGTCTCGTGAGGGTTTACATAGAGATCTACCCACAAAACATTAACAAAAACTACCCTAAAAACCTAACCATAACTAATACTAAACCTATCAATCTTCTTACGAAGAATCCGTCTCCGATTCACCCAGCTGGTGGTACTCCGTGACTTTGGTTACCATGTGGTTCACGTTTTCATCAAACATGAATGCTTCCCCCTTTTCCTGTAAGTAACGCGCTTTTACGGCTTCATGCTACAAAACAACACACAAAATTAGTTTGTTACATATAAATTGAAAAGAGTGGATTGTGTCGAATTAATCATAAAGATACTTATGAGTTGTTGAGGGGACATTATATTGTGGGTATAGTGCGCGATCCGGTGTTTGATTTTTAGAAACTCAACCACCGCATCTAGGATGATGTCGTGTCGTTGCTCGATTTGTTGAGCAGTTCTTCCTTTCGGGTTCCCATAATCGTGAGTAAATTTGTTAAAAATCTTCAACCACATGGAATCCCCCGAACTGTTATCCATAGTTGAAGGACGAGTTTCGGCGTACCATGCTTGGGTGATTGCTAAATCTTCCTCGGAATCAAACGATGCCATTTGTTGTATGTGGGAGTGGGTTCTATACTAAGATATTTATAGATGACTCTTCTAGGGTTTAGGGTTTCATAAGTTAAGAGTCTCAAAGATATATATAAGAACACACGAGTTTTGGGAAATTGGGTCCAAGTATTAGCTCTCTTTATATAGAGAAAAACCTCAATGGCTAGTTTTTTTTGAAATCACATGTGCCGGCATTGAAGTTAATGTGAACTGATTGGCTGGTACCAGGTTTCGGTATGGATTATCGTTAAATGTCAATGCCGGTACATGTGAATTTCTTCACAGAGATTGGGCCAAATCTGCAGCTAATACCGGTATTGATTCAACAACAGAGAACAAAGCCGGTACCTGGTTCCGGCAGTGATTATATTTCTGCGACTATGCCGGTACCAGTGAATTAAAAAAAAAAAACGGCTAGATTTTTGAAAAATAAAACCGTTGGAGATTATTTCTATATAATACCCCCCCATTCCTTTGGAAAAATTTACACAAAGCACCCACCAAATAACAAAAATCCTTCTCTCAAGATAGCAACCCTCAAAAAATAGATCAATCAAGCACGGTTCAAGCTTCACAAGCAATGGGAGATTCATCAACAAGCTCTATTTGCAAACCACCATCAAGCTATACCTGCAAAGTAAGTAGATTCAACATTACTAAAATCTTATCTACTAGGACGTATCACTAATATAATCTTGTCTTACAGAGTCATCATTGCGGCTGTCAAATTCGCAAGTCACCTTCTCATCTAGCCATGGTATGTCCTTTTATTTATTCAAAGTGTAGAAGCTATGATGGGACACACCGGTTTTGGATTGCAAAAACTGATGATGCTGAAAATGGAAGAATGTTTCTAAGGTGTTTGAATTACCCAAAGTGCGATGAGTTTCAATGGTTTGACAAAGCTGTTGCACTAGCAGAATCAAGAGAAGACCACAAGGGATAATGCAAGCCTATTGATGGGTGTGATGGGTGTTATATGAAGGGAAAGGAATATGTTGAAAGAGAAGATGAACCAATGAAGATGGTCCTTGACACCGAGATTCCAGACGATGTCTTCGAAGATATTTGCGAAAGGCTTAAAGGTTCCGCAATTGTTGAAAAGGGATGGAAATAGATTATGAGATCATCTTTAACCAAAATTACTCAATTCCATGTTTTTTAGTATGTTTTAATTTAAAGTTTCAAATCCAATGTAATAGATTACTTAGGAATGAAATAAAAGAGCATTCGGAACGGATTTATAATCAATACCGGCATTGTAGTTTTATCCAAACCAATGCCGGTTTTATGGAAAAACTATCAAAGTGTAAGAAAATTAGAATTCCGGCATAGATTCAGTTAATATTTCAATGCCGGTACTGTCCAAATTCTATACAGGAACTTGGACCCTTTCATCCTCCAATTCCGGCATCGTTATAAAAAAAAATATTCAATGCCGGTACAAGTGGCGGCCTGGAATTATAATTACTTTTACACGCCGGAAACAGTCCCGGCACTGTAGAACCTACACGTTTCAATGCCGGCACCTATGGTGTAAAGAAAACTTACAAAGAAAAACATTTCACTAGAAATTTAAACATGTTCACCATAAACCAAATAACTGGATTGTGCTTAAATGTTCTTAATCCAGGTATCATAAACCAAAATTAAACCAAACAACTAAAGAGTTAATCATGAGGAACAAACAAAAACAAGTTCAGAATTGTTCAAAACGTAACAACCACCATCCAAATGAAGAAACACAACTAAAGAGTTAATCACCTGGTCTTTTGCTTCTTGTGGATCGCAACCACCATCCTTCAAATTTCTTTCCTGCGTTTTTTCAAACTTCTCCTTAAGTAGCGTCAGCTTGATTGTCTTTGTCCTACTAGCCTTAGATACATAGAAGCTTTCCACAGAAGTTTTGTAGTCCCAACCTAACAGCTTGTTAGTCAGGGCGTGCAACTTCGACCATTCTAGGTACGGACACTTATCTCCTCCTGCAATTGATTTTCCGATAACATTCAAGCCTAGAATGTTCTGAGCATCATCAGGGATCAAGGTCATCTCCCCAAACGGGAAGTGCATGGTATCAGTTTCACCATGATACCTTTTGACGAAGCAATTGATTGTCACAGAATCACACTTCACATAATTTTCAACCAAAGCATATAGACCAAAATCTCTTACTAATGTTTGGACCTCTTCATATTCCTTAGACAAATCCCAATGAGACGCGGATTGGTTTCGGCAAACACGCACAACCTTCTTATGATCCTACAATTAGGAGATAGTACAATTAAAATATTTTACATAAATACACAATAATACATATGCACAAGATAAAAAATTCTTACATAGGTTTGATAGATAGTACGAGCCCACGTGTCCTTGTAGCCAAATAGAATTCTCGGATCGTCAGCTTCACCCCAAATTCTACCACGAGCAAGGTCAGGTATCATGTCATCAACATGAGGAAGGTGGGAACCTTTAAGTTTTACTTTGCCCTTGTCTTTGCCTTTGCATTGTGTCGGTTGTTGACTTGGCCCACCAACTTCCTCTACAACTTCGCTCTGGCTTGCTAATTGACTTGGATGAACCTCATTATCTTCCTCCTCACTTTCCTATTCATCTTGCTCATCGTGCTCAACTGTTCCAGTAGGTTCACGGATTACAAGTTGACTACGGTCACTACGACTTTCCCAAATTATCCCTCTTGTATCAGCCCCCAAACGCTTGTTGCGACCTTGATCTTTCCCTCGAGGAGGCAGAGACTGAGGAGTATCAAGACCGTCCTTCATTCTTTTCTTAATGACATGATCTTTAGTTTTTCCTTTGTTAGTTTCCTTGGCTCTAGCCCTATATCAAAAGACACACGAAATGAATATAAGACAACTCACTTTCATTCTTAATACCGGCATAGATTTACGAAAAACAAACCATTCTGGGAAAAAAAACAGCATAGTAATTTGGCAAAAACAGAATGCCAGTACATAATTCCGACAGTGAACAATAACTATCGACAATGCCGGTAATTCCTAGGTTGTTTCTGGATACCAAAAGAGCACTACCGGCACAGACGAAAAAATTCAACTCCATGCCGTAACTGGGTACCGGCACACAAGGCAACCTAAAGTCAATGCCGGTACTGATAACAATTTCTAGTGGTTTCCTGGATACCAAAAGCACTACCGGCATACTCGAATTAATGTAAACTAATGCCGTAACACACTACCGGCATTGTATTCAACCTAATATCAATGCCGGGACAAAACATTCAGTTTCAGGTGTTTCAGTAACTCTATACCGGCATAACATTCATACTAAAATCAATGTCGTAACTATCTACCGGCATTGCCTTCAACCTAAATTCAATGCCGTTATTAAGTACCGGCATTGTATTCATACATTTCAATGCCGGAACTCACTGAAACTCAACTATGTGAGTTAAGGTTCGCGATTCTAACCTAAACCCATTGCTGTAAATCGATTCACACACTTATAAACTAGTTCAAAATCACTTACCTTCTCAGAGAAGCCATGCTTACGAGAAGTTGATTGTCCGAGTTCGCTTCTTCTTTTTGCTCTTGAGCAATCAAAGCAAGACTTTGTTATAATTTTTGTTGAGCAATCGATTTTGACTTCGATTGGGCATCTGATTTCTTTCTTGGAGGCATGGTTATGATTCGGGTTGGTTAATCGACGAAGAAATTTTTGAATCGACGATTAATCGTCGATGAAGAACGATGAAGAAGAAGATGGAAGATTTTTTTTCTTCTTTTCAAAACCTAACCCTAGTGTGCCGGAACTGATTTGAGAGAATGGGGGATAAATGATTTGGTTTTTAGATTTTAAGTTTTAGTAGAAAGGGTATTACAGTCTTTTCATAATGTTTTTTAATTAACCAAAGGGTATTTTAGTATTTTCATACCCAGAAATCACCCCTTAGCAAACACTATTGGTTGGGGGAAGTAATTTGTATCCCCCAATTAGTTTCACTATCCCCCAATCACGCGTTCTTTCATACCCCTTGGTCGGTCCTATTCTTTCCATAATTAGGTTTTATCACATAATGCTCAGACGAGCACTATTATTTTAATGATTAAACGAGCATTTAATCATCCTTTCACCAACTGGTCTACAAAGGACTTTGGTACATGCTCATTCGAGCATCTGGGTGCTACATGGTCGTCCCATCATCTCATGTAGCCGGTCCCTATCTCACTCATGGTTTATTTTCAGTAAATCATCCATTGATTAACAATCAATCAAAATTTGGGTTTCAAACCAAATGCTATGCAAAGCATAATTCTAAACAGGTTCAAATACTAATAATTTTATATTGATCCAGCAATCAACATTCTAATTAATTATACAATATTCGGTCCAGCTACCACTATTTTCATTAATATTTTATTTGGTCCCGCTACTAATAATTCATTAATCGAGCAATATTTGTTTAAACTAGCAATATTTGCTTGGCTCATCCATCAATGCTAAATTTCTTAAGTTAGTAAAATACACGATCAACTGGGTTCAGAACTCACTTCTATCAATATTGATTCAACTATCAATATTTAATTGCTCGACCGAGTAATATTCCTCATGTTGATTCAACTATAAACATTCGGGAATTCCACTGATCCAGCTATTAATATTTAATTAGTTAATCAACTAGTGTTTGGTACGTATTATAATCTTTCTTCTTCGATAACTCATGACGCAGACGAGCGCTCAACAACATTTCCTATCAACAAGTCCATGATGGAGCAATCTCATTGGACATTGGACGCTCGTCGATTCAAGTTATCGAAACATCATTATTCTACCTCAACTAATAAAATGATGTATCACAATCCATCAAGACTCAACGTCTGTGCATTATTTTACATATATGACAATTCATCAAGGCTCAACGTCTTTCCATTATTCTGTCTCAGCAGACACCTTATGCTCAATCCATGAGTCTCAGAGCATACCACATTCGTTCATTATGCTCGACTCATCAAGGCTAAGACTCATGTCTAGTCAAGTAAACAATTGACTAATTAAATACACGTCTGCTTTGCAGACTCCACATTCATGAGACATCAATCATGTCACATGGGGGGATATTAACTAGGGTTTTGGTCTGGCAGCCTACGGCACGTGTTTACACCCACGATGGGAAATGTGAGTAAGTCGTGCAAGCAGTTGAAGGAGTTAGCAAAGTAGTGGGTGGAAAATCAACCAAATCTCCCGCACGATGAGGAACTTGTTTAACCTCGATTTCCCACTTTCCCACTTTCCCACTCTTTCACTCCAGCAATCGTCACACTTCTCGGGATTAATGTGTCCACTATTCTTGCAATATAAATAAGTCTCTGAATCCACGATTGAATAACAAGAATTCTTATCTGAACAATAACTCTCAACAGAGCAAAATTCAACCAATCAGAACTTATCTTATTCGAACTCAACAGTTCACAAAACTTGCAAAGTCTACAACACATCTACAATCCTTGATCATCATTGATCTCACACACTTCTCAGCTTCCCTCCTACAGATCTATCCCCATCCCTCTATGTGACCAAATTGACTCTGGAATGACCATTGTCTTGGTTTAGGTCGGAGTCTTATAGATTTATCTCTTGAACTCAAAGCACTCCCGTGCTGTGCATCTGTTTGCAAAAGGTTTAAGCAATTTGCTCATTCGAGGAATCGTTCGTCTCTCCACTTTTCCTCAAAAACCAGTGAATCTTTTTCACCCATCAACGGATTGGCGACCACAGTGGGAGATTGATCTCTCAGTTGTAATCCCAATATTCTCAAAGATGGTTGATCTTAGGTCAGGCTCAATCACTAATCCTAACCCAAACAATGCTAGCACTAGCAATAGTGGTGGTACTCCAGTCACTCTTCCCATTTCCAATAGCGGCGCTACTAATACTACCCCTCAACCCAGCAATACCGGTGTCCATGCTGATACCAACACCGTTACAAGCAACAATCCTTTTTTCGGACGAGCCTCTGAAGAATCCAGATAAAATACACCTACCATAGCTGATCTCATAAAATTTTAAGAAGTTCTCGCCAAGAATCAGACAGACATGGCTACGACACAGAAAGAGTTATGCGTTTATCTCAAAACTCTCACAGACAAGCTGTCGCCTGAACAAGCTCAGCCCCAATGTCAGTCGGAAAAAGGAGAAGCTAAGGAAACATCCTCAACTGCTGATCCTAAAATCTCCCCAATCCACATCCTGGAAGATGATGAAGTCTGCAATGCTGCAGATAACCCACCATCAAACGAACCAGCAAGTTTCATCACTCATGAAGATTTGGAGCGCTTTCTGGAGGATCATGGAAATGCAAGACATCATCCATCCATCGTCACCAACATTCATATCCTTCAGCTATACAGAGAATTCCTCTTCCGAAGGGTTATACTTCTCAAACGTTCACGCTTTATGATGGAATAGGCAATGCTCGAGAACATGTCTCATGATTCCTGGAGTCATTGGGCGAACACGAGTACAACCATGTTGTCCGTATGAAGGAGTTTTCAGAGTCTCTGATAGGCAAAGCATACACCTGGTACAATAACATCACACCAGGAAGCATCGTCAGTTGGGGAGAAATGATTAATGCTTTCTACAGAAAGTACTTCTTTGTTTCAGAACAAGTTACTCTCTGATCTGGGAAGGATGTCTCAGATGAACAATGAATATCCGAATGATTATGTGAAAAGGTTCAGAGTCCAATCTTTGGATTGTCATGATCCAAATGTCACAGAGTAGCAACTTGTAGACTTGTGCATAAATGGAATGATCACGGTCTACAGAGCCTTACTGGAAAATCTCTGATTCCAGACTTTCTCAGAACTGTATGAAGCACTCAAACGATTGTTAACTACTGCACCTGCTTTATTGGAAAGAGAAAATACTTCAAAAGTCGAGGAACCTCGTGAAGCTCGCGGCAGCCAACGTCTGGTCAACAAACAATACAATCTCTAACCTTCCATAAACATTGTTGCTGGAGGGAGAAAAAAGAAAGCCGAGGCACAACAACACAAGCACGTTTCTTTAATACCCCAGGCTCTTCAAAAAACACAAATGAAGGATAATCAAACTCGAAATGCACAAATGCTGACTCAACGTCAAACAAAATGACCAGGCGGACCCGGAATTTCCTTTTACCATTGAAGAAGTGATCGAGTTACTAGAAGTCTGGATCCAAGATGGTGCAATCAAATTTCCATACATCAGGAAAGAGCCGATTGAGGAAGAAATGGAGAATCCTTGTTATTTTTATAGGTTCGTTAATCATCCAACAAGCGATTGCAAAGTTTTGAAGCGCATCTTCAAAGAAAAGGTCGAGTCATGAGAGATCAACCTTGGGACTGAAGGAGTACACAGGGACCCTCTCCCAATCAGGAGCTTCACTCTCTCTGAACAACTTATCAAATAAGCAGTTCAATCCTTGGTCGAACATATATGTGGACTGCTCTATCTGTCGAAGGCACAAATGAGAAACATGTTCACACTACTGAATCACATCGTGTCAAGAAGACATCTATCCATTCCGAAAATATTTCCTAAGTCTCCAGCCACAGACAAATAGATGTATGACTGGAGACTTCTTACCACAGTCAATCTCAAAGGAAATGAATTCAAGAGAACGTTGATCGATGATGATACTGCTGTCAATGTTTTTCCGTTGAAGACCCTGAGAGCTGTAGGCATCACTCGACAAGAAGATACTCATGCTCCCATCTTAATCAGGGATCATGAAGGAACGCCCAGAGATGCTTATGGATACATTACTCTCGAGATGAAAATAGGTTCAACCTGGACGGAAACCAAGTTTTACATAATCAGGGAGGATCCAGGATATGACATGATCCTCGGATGAATGTGGATCCATGCTGAAAAGAGGACTACTGACAAAGCGCCTCTAATTGCACATCTCTCTGACGGAGGAAAGTTCCGATCCTGAAGATTTGGTTGATATTTTATCATTGAGGCACTTGGAGGAATTTTAAACTCTGATTAAATTGAGGAAAGTACCTGGAGAAGATGCATTGACATTCATCAAGAGATTCCACGCTCAGGCAAGTCGCACTCCTCTTATATCTATGTCATCTATACTCCCACATGCTCTCCTAGCATGGGGACTCAATCCTGCTAGCAACTCTGATGTTGCAAGATGCTATGAATGGGTAGCTTCACCAAAAAAATATTTTACCAAGTGGTTGAATCATACACCTCTCCGAATCGAGCATCTCACTGAAACATTCATTGCTGAAATGATGTCTCAGCATAAAAAATATCTTGGATATTCCCCCATAACCTTGCACGAGTGTCCACATGTGCCACAAAATCGGAAAGCTTTAATGTCTACATAAGCGCGGAATCCCGCTAATACAATCAAAGGGGTGCCGAACTAGCAGAAGATCTTCAAGGCCATAACAATCAAGCCTAACAAATTTCATGAAGGAGATTAGGTCCTCAAGGAAACCAAGCGATTTTTCATTCTACTGTGAGCTCAAATTGGGAAGGACCCTTCATAATTACTAAGTCTGCTATCGAAGGATACTACAAATTAATTGATACAAATGGTTGCACAAGTGTGGCAGTAATACAGGAGAAATGACTCAAAGCCTTCGACCGTTTGAGGCATTCGGCGTTTGAGTAATTGAATCTATCAAACCAAAAGAAAATCCTTACAACTTTCAATCACCTACTTCTCCAAGGATAACCGAAAGTCAAAAACATCTCGTCTCTCAGTGCTATATTCTTCAGAAGTCTTCAATTGTATTCCCAATCAAAGAGTACACCTTCGGTAATGTTGCCCCTATCTTCATCACAAATATCTTGATGACGACGCACTGAACCATAATCGACAAGTCTTCACTATCCCCATGACAATACTTCTGAAGCGAAATGCAACGTTATTCATCAATGGATGCTACAAACTCCTTCAACTCTGCTAAGTGAATGAACACCTATGGGATGCACGGGGGACCTGATCTTATTGGAAAGATCAACTCAATACATTTTAATAAATGTTATCTACATAACAAGTCATTGCAACCTGATATGATTCCATGAAACGTCATCAACGGAACCTCTCTACATCATAAACCTTGCACGACTAAGGAACTTTTTCTCCTCACCGATCACATCCAGAATGGAGACTGCCGCTGCTATCTGCCGCAACAACATCGATTCCCTAATAAAGCCACTTCACAGTAAAGTCATACTGTTCAGGATAATTTGGGTTGAACTCCCGGGTACACTTTCATCTTAGGAATGCTCAACCCACCAACTAGTTCTTGAATGTAAAGGCTCACTTGATGAACGAGCAAAGACTATGTCGATAATCATGGTTCTAGTCTTTTCGGTCTCTGGAGCAACTCCGACCATGGTATTGGCATTAACAAGGATCTCTGGAGGAAATCCATCCATGGTCTCAGCATTAACAAGGATATCTGGAGCAAATTCTTTCGTGATCTCAGCATCAACGATGGTCTCAGGAGCAACATCCTCATGACCGGCTTCATTAGCTATCCATTCTCTGAAGTGTTACTCGATGGATCAGACTTCTCCAAGCACTAATGATCCATATAAAGATGTGTAGACATGAAATATGTTAACATGAAAGTCTTCCCAAATCTTGCACGATGGATGGGCACAAGTCAAAGTCTTCTACAAGATGTTCTCATCACCTCTTCAAATGAGATACAACATACTTCGGGACATGATTCAAAAAAACGTATCAATGTGTGAGGAATGAGACAATGCTTCCTGAACGAAAGATGTTCTTCTATATCTCTAATATAACATACTAAAAGGGCGCATCAATCGGACATACGAGCTGAGAGATGTGGCCTCTACACTCAGGTGTATGAAATCTGAAAATTTGCACGGGATTATAAGTTACGAATGTGCACGCGTCATTGGCTTCCCTAGACATCTCCAAATTGAAGGATATTTTTTACATATGATTCCTCAGTCTCTTAGCTTCAAAAGTTGGGGTCAAACATCGAATTCCGACATCGTATGAAGTTTCAACAGTTTCCAGAGTGGACGACGTGCAAGCAGAAATTTATTGATGGGATTCATGAAACTCACAGTCAATCGACGTCCACCTAGGTATTTTCACAAAGTCCTTAAACCTCGATATTTCCACCTTTCTATAAATAAAAAATAATAAAGAGAAGGAAGGAAGAGAAGAGCCCACCAATGCTAGGGACTGACGACCATAATACTGCACGTCTTTCCATGACGGCTCCAGAAGTTTCGAAGATGACATTTCCATAAATGTTCAATTCATGAACATGAGACGCGAGCATCTATTATAATTATCAGAGCATAGATAGACTAACAACATTTGTCATGAAACATTCCAGACGCAAGCAAATGGATGTTTTTGCAGCAAGTTCATCTGTCGAAATTTTACACTGTTCTTCACAAAGAAGCGAGCTGGGAGCAATTGGTGAAGAATCTAGGGGTGGGTCGTATGTCATTCTCTTCGTATGGATGTTTTATACAACATATCCAAAATTCACAGTAATTGGATGAACGATCAAAACGATGTGACCAAAACATCGAACTACATGACAGCTGAAAAGTTTCTGAAGACTTCCTGGAAGTTTACTGTTTCATCGATTTCGACCCTTAAATGGGATCAAAACTCAAAAATATTTTCTTAAAAGCTAGGAAATTTCCTGAGCATCAAAAAGTTGGGATAGATCATCAAAAACGGACATCGTATGAAGATTCTACAACATTTTCAACGAAGTCCTAACTTCTAAATTTACTGATGACGAATTATGTCGAAATTCCTCATTCATCCACATGGATCTTCATCCATTCGACCATTAAGTGAATATTTCATGTAGCTATCAAGATGATGCAATATGAAGACTTATTTGTATCCTCCACAAGTCATTTGGGGATTTAGAACAACAACGAAAACAAGTCCACCGCAGCCGGTGATACATATTGGTGCTTCGAAGACCAACAACTCGGTGGAATGATGATTTCCTCTTTCAAGAAGAGACTCAACAGTGCTAAACCCACCAAGTTGGTCATTTCACCACCCAAATCAGGAGTGCCTCATCGCTCCACGCTCGCTGGACGATGCTCTATCACACTGCCAGGATCCTTATTCAAGCTATTGCTCGTACGTGACATTATTGGAGCAAATCGAAAACCTGGTAACATCTCTTACGACTAAGTTCAATTACTTATTTCATATATAATTAGAAAAATCACAATCCAGTGCTTACTGCGGAACCTGACTGTCCCTCACTAAGGAGGGGACTTAATGTTGAAGGTGGATTTTTGACAAAGGATAAAATCGTAAAATCATAATTTTGCATATTTCTGACCTGGCTTCAGACACGTGTGTGAAATTCATATTTTAGGATTCAGATTGAGCATATAAACCTCATGTCATGATCTCTGACTGAGCGTACAAACCTCTCAGAGCATGCATGAATATGTGATCATTAAAGCCTCTCAGCTGAGCTTTCAATATTTCACATATTTAAACAATACTGAGCAATTTCAGTATTCAATTTTGTATAAAATTGATAATGATTGGACGACTCCTAGACATATTGTATGCTAGTATAGAGCGATAACGTCTTCAGGATGTCTTAGTGTTCCCTGACTACATAGAATAAATATTCAGAACGAGTATGATGCTTCTACCATCCCATACCTCGATTCTCGATTAAACATAATGCTCCTAGACAGATTGCCTGCTAGTATAGAGCAATTCACTGATTAATTCTAGCACAATATTCATCAATTGAATTCCTAGAAAATAATAATAAAATCTCATTAATCCGCTCCATGGCTTTTCCAAGTTGAATTCCATGGATTAGTAATAAATATTCAATTTCCGGGCATCTGGGCCACCACTGAGTAAGCCCTGAGAAAATGGTGCGAGTGTACTTAGCAATAATGCACGAACGAACACCCAAATGCATAAACGAGCATTCAAAAATATGGACGAACAAGGAAACCTATGCACAATAGGAAAGGAAAATAATAAAGAAAAATAAACAAGAGGCACGCACGGGACCGGGCCACCGTCCGGCCGGTCCCACGCCTCTCCCTTTTATTTTCAACCTTATTTTATTATTTTCCTCATCTCTTGAAAACTCCCTTGTTAGAGCAAACTTCCTTGTTAGAGCATAGCTCGGTTGAACCCACCAAGCTTTGGTATGTCAAGTTTGGTTGTCATATATTAGTGAATCAAAACTCATCTAAGAGTCGCTTGATTATGTACTAAAGACAACTTCGTATAGGATAGACTAGAAAGTCTAGGAATATGAGACATACAAGTATTACTCGAAGATCTGAAGAACGTGAAGAAGTAACGAGCTACAACGATGACATCATCCTTCCTCTTGAGGTTAGTAATATTGACTTGAACTGTTTCATTCCTAACGTATCTTTCAAGTCGTGCTATATTGAAAACATAACTGCGAAGCTGTGAATGAATATTTTACTCTAGTAGTGAGACATGATCATATGATCATAGTATTAAGGAATTAGACTACGAAGTATAACGCTTATCTTTTGAACTTCATAGATATGACATCAACATAATCTTATGAATGATATTGTGATTATATGTATGGGTAAAGGTGAAGATTTCATCCTAGGAAACAAGTTTTTACATTTGTTTAAAGGAAGTACATTCATGAAATTGTTTATGAATCGAAAGGGAAATCGCTAGGCTTAATGGTATTGTTATTCATTGCATATCTTTGGATTACCAATATGTGTGAGATGGTAGAACCGATCATAACTTGTTATGTATCTTGGTATTACTAATCACAATGCCTGACTTATGATTTGGTATGAATAGTTTTGATTAATTAGTGTAACCGATTCTAAGTAATCACCTAAGATGGTATGATCGATATTTGTAATTGGTGTGACCGATCCTAGTAATTGGTGTGACCGATCACAAAAGAGTTGTGTAATCGATCCTTGTAATTGGTGTAACCGGTCCTAATAATTGTTGTAACCGATCCCTGTAATTGGTGTAACCGATCACAAGCTATACCATGAGTATATGTTATCCGTCCTGGTAATTGATGTAACCGATCCTGGTAACTGATGTAACCGGTTCTGGTAACTTGTGTGACCGATCACAAGTGTTCCATATTAAGGTATAACCGATCCTAGTGATAGGTAGAACAGATTGAACCCATGAATGTGATTTGATATTTGATCAATCACATAGTTGTCTTGGAATACAGATGAACCAATTCTTAACTTGTTTTGAAGTGTGGTATAATCGATTCCAAGATTGTAAATATGAAAGAGGATTTACAAAGAAAAGATGTCAACATACTTTGAACACGAACAATATCTCTTATATTTTATTGTTCAAGATATTCCTTAATTACTAAAGGAGATCCCGGTCCGAAATAAATTAAGAATCTTTTAATTAAGGTTGTTAGTTTTATATGCCTTAATTACCAGCAATTAAATGCATATCTCTAGAGAATAAAAATTAGTAATGTGCATTTACTAATTGGAGAATTTCTATTGAGAGATTTCGGAAAATATTGGACAATGCATTTCCTGGAATTATGAAAACCGAATGGGCATTTATTGAATATCTTGAGAATACTTTCGGTTTTGGAAATTCCTTGGTGTCCATACATCCTTGGTCTATAAATACCTAAGTTTGCATTTCTAGCAAACCATCCTAAGAGCCAGGCAAACTTCATCATTTTTTTGTTTCTGGTAGAGCCGTCTATTCGGAGAGGAAAGTACCCTAATTAGGCGAAATCTCTTACGACTGCTCGTTTAAAGACTTCTGTGGGATCAAGAAGCTCTACGAGTACCGTTGGTGGGAAACTAGATAACTGCAGTTTATTATTTTTCGATTGATTTGATTGACAAACGGTTGTTGAACTTTGATTGCAGCTAGTTTGTTTATTCTTGAGAATCTTTTCTTCTGATATAAGATTCACTCAAACTAGATCGAAGTGTCGACGGGATCTTTAGAACTGTTTGTAGATCTAAAGATATCTTGTGATAATCCATTATTAATAGACTCTGTTCTGTGCGTGATTGATCACAAGAGATTCAAGTGGTGTTGTGCAGGTTTAATTGAAGATTAAAGAAGATTTGAAGATGAAGAAGATTTCTTATTGGTTTCTCATATCTTTGTGTAGCACAAACCTTGATCGGATGGGATCCAACTAGAATCGGATTTATTTGATTGATTAGTTGCGTGAGATCGGTAACACCTAATAATTCCTTTGAGATCTATTTTGATTGTTACAAATCCGAATCTTATTACTTAGGTAATAGAGATTGGATTGATCTAACCAAGTAAAGGAGTTTATTAGATTAAATGGAAGTGCCTTTGCATATGACTTGAGATATCTTTATCTTAAAGAATCAATAGAGTTTTTACCAAACAGATTTGGTGTTCCTTTACTATTTGGAATACAATCCAAAGGAATTGTTCCAGTGCGTGCACTTATTGAATGTCAGAAGCGCAGGGATACTGAAGAAACTAAGAGAACTAGGGTTAGTTGTTTGGTCTCAACTATACGAAGTTGGTTTAGATTTTGTATAGTGACTTAATTCTGAAAGTATTCAATTCTGGACTAGGTCCCGGGGTTTTTCTGCATTTGCGGTTTCCTCGTTAACAAAATCTTGTTGTGTCTTTTACTTTTCTATTTCCGTAATTATAATTGTTTATTATAATTAGAAGTGAAATACACAAACGTTAACTCCGCTTTGCTTGATAGTGATCCTATAGAGTTTGGTCATGTCAGAACCTATTATCAAGTAATCACACTTTGATTGTTGTATTGTCTCGATCTCGTATCCATAGACGATAACACAAAGTGTGAATACCAATTTGTCGTATCGTCTCGATTTTGTACATAGACAATCACTTTCGGTAAGAGGACTTATAGGTGGATAAATTAAAGATTATGGTGTATTTAGGTACCCTCGTCTTTTCAATTGGTATCAGAGCAGGCAAACATGAAAAGATCTAACAATCTGTGTTTGGTGCGATCCAACCTATAAGAAATGAGTCTGCGTAAAGGTAAGACGAAGCCAAAAATAGACTCAGTTAACGTATTTTGGTAAAACTCTCTATGGGTTTAGTTTTAGCGAATGTTTAGAAGGGGCTTCTTCCACAAGTTCTACTTGCTCTTTTGAAAATATGTTTTTATGTTCTCAAGAAGAAATTAAGTTAAGCCCTGTATTCACAATCAATGATTCAGATTATGAGAAATCTCTTCATAATGATAAAGAAGATATTGATTTTGTGAATATAAAAACATCTCATCTAATGAACTAAGTAAAGAGTTCCTCTCTTGTGCAACCGAACTCACTCTTGTACTAAAAAGAGAAGGAAAGCTTCTTCAAGACTTATGTCATATGAAAGCTGAAAATGATCAACTCAATCTTGAACTAACAACCCTTAAAGCTTATCTAAACTCTCTCAAGATTGTATCCTCTTCAAAGATTCAATCTATAGAAGCAAAGCTAAAGAAAAGTATTGATCAAGAAAAGAGGACTGAGATCTTAAGAAAAACAGCCGCAGATGAATACAATGCCTTAAAAATCTCATATGATTCTGAGATAAAGACAGTTTCCGAACATGTCAATAGGCTAAAAGATGAAATGCATTCGTTAGTGTCAGAAAATCAGTTGGCTACATCCTACCCGGATAAACCCAAAAATTCTGATTTGATCTTTCCTTTAAAAAGAAAGAAGAATGACATTGAAGGCTCTCGAAATAAAACTTCACCTTCTAAAGAGGCATTGGTCTTCTCTGAGGATCCCAAAATGAACTACTCACATCAGAGTCTTCCGCTTCATCATAAGCATCACCACATACGATGTTTTCATTGTGGAATCAAAGGTCATGTTGTAAGAAATTGTCAACATTTACCTTGTTCAAACTTTGAAAAACCACTTCTGGTCAAGGATGTAATATGAGATCTTTTTCAAGAAAAATCATACATAAGACTGATCTTCTTAGATCAAAGAACTCTGCAAGAGATGTTCATCACTGAAAGAAAGAAGATATAAAGACTAGGAACTCTTGGAAGTGGATACCAAAGAAGACTATGGAGCTAAACAGAAAGGAGTATGACAAACTCTCCAGTTCATCAACACATAAGGTAATACCTAAATATCTTGATGATAGTCATTTCTATGATAAGTTTGGTTTGTCCATCAAAAGGAGTAAGATCCTTAAGAGAACAGATAAAGAAAAATTCTATACTCTTGAAGAAAATAATCTGTTTCGACCAGATACTTAGTATCTTGGCTGAATACACTGACTCATGATGTGCTCAAACATTTGTTTGACGAGTTCATTGTATATTTCACAATAGTTTAAAAGCTTGCGAGACTTATGAAAAATATTCACAGAAAGGCACTTTCTTAAAATATTAATATTGAAAAATTTCGGTTTTTCATATTAAAGGAGAATATTTGATTTCCATAATCGATGACCAAGTCTTTGGAAACTATTGGTATATAAAGTTTCGGTAATCTTTGTCACTTAAAAGAGAAAAATTCTTGTCTATTCCTCTGGAATAAAGAATACAGATTACCATGAAAAACTTTATGCAAGGGTTTCAGAAAGGTGTGCTGAAAAGATGGCCTGTGATCCTTTCGGGCTCTATAATTTTAATAGAAACAAAGCCAACTCTTGCAATAATGTGAATCGCTCATACTCTATGATCGATTACAAAAAGAAGTTTCACAAGATGGCACGAACTTGTGCAGAAACTAAATTAGAGGTCTTGATGTTGAAGCATACTCTTGAAAAATCATTACCTGTTCAAGCTTAACTCCTCAAGCAACAAGATTTACTTTCAAAAAGAGTAAACGAAGAAGAACCTAACTTTCACAAGGTTGAGGAATTATTCTTCAATCAAGGATCTCTTCAAGGGATTCGGAGAATTATTCCTATCAAGCGTAAGAGATCTCAACATCATGAAGGGTTCTGATTCTCAAGAAAATAGACATCAGTTTTTGATTTATTTTGATTATTGTATAAGGTCTATTTTTGAATAAAACTATCAGTTATTTATGAATAAAATTATTATTTTATAAATTTTTTTGTGATAGTTTCCAATTACATAGCATGTGCTTAAATGTCTATATTTTACTATGTGTTTTCGGTTTATGAGATGTCTGATTTCGGTTATCATAGCCTTAATATGCGATCTCATAAGATGTGAACCTTATGGTTTGTGTGGCTTTTTGATATAGCGGAATTAAGTTCTAGCCCATGTTGGTAGGCTTTACCAAAGGATCATAAGGTGTTCCGATTGAAATTCATATGTAAAAAGTCACAATGTGTTGAATCAATTTGTGTTTACATGAGTTGTGTTTAGCATAAACATATGTGTTTCGGGTTTTCAATTTTTGCTATTGGTACGCATTAGTTAAAACAAATTCAACCTATCTCTGGTAAAGGTTGCTCTTGTTGTTGTTCTTTTGTTTTTGCGAGAGGATGACAACATACCGGGGGAGAGTTCTAACTTGAACTTGCGCTTAATGATATATCTTTCAGGGGAGAAGAGGATGCGAAATCTGAGGTAACGAATTTGTTAGTTAATCATTTCCTGTTTAAGAACAACCTGTTTATATTACATATATCTTGCTTTTGCTTAACAAAATTTCGGTACAATTGATATATTCCATTATGATGTGTATGGATGTGTGTGTGTGATTCAATTGTTTCCTGTTAAGAAAAATTGTGTCAATTTATTTGGCTTATTGTTTGGTATCTTCTTTATTGTTTGGTATCAAGTGTTTTTGCTTAACGAAATTTCGGTGCAATTGCGGTGCTATAATGTCTATGTTTGTTTCAATTGCTTCCGGTTAAGAAAATAATTGTGAAAGTCAATTTATTTTGGTTTGTATCTATTGTTTATGGCTTAAAAAAATACGGGATCATTTGTTTAGTCCAATTCTATTCCGGATAAGAGAAACTAAGTTAATTCTGATCTTAGTTAGACTTATCAAATTAAAGGATGTCTGAATAATTGAACCTGATGAGAGAAATAAAGTTAATTCTGATCTTTATTTTTGTCTTATCTAAATAAGCGATTGTATGTTTATAATCGGTTTAACAAGGGAACTAAGTTTCTTAGTCAATTTGTTAAACTATTAGGGAAAATTGCTCCGGGCAATAGTTTTCCTTGATAACATATTAAAACTAAATTACTTGTAGTTTCGGTTTTAATATTGGTTATCTAAAGTGGTATGTGAAACCTTTGTGCTTAACTCTTATAGGTTGTATACAAGTCTTTTAGATTTGTAAGATCCTTTCGGTTTGACCTTTATTTGCTCGAACCTTTGTCATTTTGTGACAAAAGGGGGGAGAAATATATGGAGTAAACAAGTGATTTGCAATCACTAAAGAAACGACAATTGTGCTTAAACGTTATATCTAACGAAAGAGTAAAGCATTGACTAAGGGGAAAAAACATATCATATTGTTGTGTAGTTATCTTGACTACAAAAGTGGAATAACAAAGATGTTCGGATTGAATATCTACCTATCTTACCTTTAGGGGGAGTATAAGCTTTGTTATTTAGATGTCAACAGCGGCATTTATTGATTGAATATATGCAGGTTTTTGTGCTGTTGAAACTTGGAATCAAGCGTATGTATAATGAATTATTGTAATTTGTTTATCCATATGTGTTAAGAGTTTTGTCACTAAAATTGACAAAGGGGGAAATTGTTAGAGCATAGCTCGGTTGAACCCACCAAGCGTTGGTATGTCAAGTTTGGTTGTCATATTTTAGTGAACCAAAACTCACCTAAGAGTCGCTTGATTATGTACTAGAGACAACTTCGTATAAGTTAGACTATAAAGTTTAGGATTATAAGACATACAAGTATTACTCGA